>JAVQIZ010032477.1:0-25432 GCA_036023535.2 Galaxias brevipinnis
CCCCCCCCCCCCCCCCGCCCCAGCGAGAGCGAGAGAGAGAGAGAGAGAGAGAGAGAGAGAGAGAGAGAGAGAGAGAGATGAGAAACGGGACGAAGGTGTGGGAATAGATGAGAGGTTTATCTGTTTATGTTTATCCAGCGTGTCCGGGGGGCTTGTGCAGTCATAACAATGATCTAATCTACAGACACACACTCTCTCTCTCTCTCACACACACACGCACACTCTTGCACACACTGCCGTGTCGTGCGCTCTCCCCACCTCTTCTCATCTACCTATCCATCCCACCACTCATCTGCTTACAGCTGCCTCCCTTTCATTTGCTCATCCATCTATCCATGCCCTCTAGTTATCTGCTCCTTCTTTCTTGAAATAATACCCATCCATCCATCCATCCATCCATCCGTTCGTCCGTCCCTCCCATCCTCTAGGCACCCAAAGTCTTTCACAGTCTAATGTTTGAGATTCAACAGGACCATCCGTGTCCCCCTCCGTTTGACTTCCCCCTCTTCCTCCCCCTCTTCCTCTCCTCTGTGTGCTGGCAGGGCTCTCCGTGTCTCAGTGCATCACACAGGCACGTGCTGAGCAGAGCTGCTGTCATCTGTATGGGTACGCGCTCTCCGTGTGCCTGGGGCGTGTCACATGACACTGCAGGTGGGGGAGGGAGAGGGGGGAGAGGAGGAGAAGCTATATAAAGAGAGTGTCATTCCCAAAAGGAGAGATGGAGTAGTGGGAGGGGTGGAGGGGGGTTGGGGCTGTTGGGGAGGGATTGTAAAACGTGTGTGATCGTTTATTGAGCGTCAGCATTTCGCCCCATCAACCCCCGACCCCGGCCCCACCCCCGCGGGACCCGCCTCTGCATTTCCCCCGTTTAGACGCGGCGCTAGGTAAACAGCCAGCCGATCAGGGATGCGCGGGGGGAGACATTTAGCAGCCCCCCCCCCCCTCCCCTTCTCTCTCTCTCCTCAGGAGGCCTGGCCTGGCCTGGCCTCACTAATGCAGACCACACGTCCCCCTTACAAAGCAGTCTTTAGAGCGTGTGAGGTGATTGTTCGCCCAGTCCCTCGTCACTCAGGGTGTGTTTGTTTCGCCGGCAACAGCCCTCGGCCCCGTGCGCCGGCTAACCGAGCGTCACACGGGGAAAATGGCCTCGCCCGCGTCCTCAAATCTGGGAGGCTTTTTTTTTTCTTCTTTTTTCAGGCCTCTCAACAACCAGCAATTTGAAGAAAGGAGAGAAAGAAAGGGAGTAATTGTCCTCCTTTCAGCCGGCGCTGCGTTTTCGGGGCCCTGTAATTTGCCACCGAGGAGGGGCGGCGTGAGGGATCCTTTAAGACATGGAGCCTCGTCGCCCCGCGCAGCCCCTCTGACACGCCGCCGAGAGCCAGCAAGCGAGAGCCAAACATTCCCCTCAGATGAAGCACAAACATCTGCTGCGTGTTAGGGCCGCGCTGCCCTTAGAGAGATGGTGTAATGCGTGTGTGTCTTTAGTGCATGCGTGCGTGCGTGTGTGTTTGTGTATGTGAGTGCGTGTATTGTGTGTGATTGTGTGTGTGCGCGTGCGTGCGTGTTCAACGTTACATCCACTGGTGTGGAACAGCTCCTTTCCAAGCCAGAGAATGGGAGGTCAGCCTCCCCCTCTTTAGGGAGGGAGGAAGTGGAGGGATTGTGGGGGTGTTGTGGGGGCCTTTAACTACAATGAGCTCGTTTCTCCAGGCTGTTTGTGATTAGGCTGCCCTCTATGGCTTGGAGGGGAGGCTGGGAAATGAAGTCCCTGCAGTGGAGGCCTCTACAGTCTCAGTGCTGACTCCATGCTGAGTCTCACTGTACAGCCTACAGGCTAACTCTGGTTCTGCAGCCACTGGAGCCCGTTGAGACACGGAGGTGATTGACTACAACACACAGAGGTGTTTCTGGGCCTCCGTTACATAAGCTGTGGTACAGCTGGATCGTGGTGCACTGAAATCACCATCCGAGAGATTTCAAGCATGACCGCATGTTTTTTTTTGGAGCAGATGACTGTGTGTGCGTGTGTGTGTGTGTGTGTGTGTGTGTGTGTGTGTGTGTGTGTCTGTTCTTTTGTTTCGCCCGGCTGAGGCTTTGCGGCACCGCTTTGGAGCGCTGCCCTCATTTTGTTGCCCCTATCGACTCCGGGGAAGTACATGACTGAGAACCGGGCAATTTCCTATTGTGGGTCAATACAGACCCAGCACTGAGGGGACCACCCTGGGCCCACACACACAGTAGTAGGCCTGTTAATCTAGGCCACAGTGATATCCTAGATGTTCTGTGTGGATTGCCAGGTTAGTGAGTTGTGTTAATGGGGATCAGGGATCAGTAAGCTCCTCTGGGTCTGTGTCTGTGTTTAAACAGAGTGGACTGTGTAGGGCCCGCGGCCTGCAGAGGAACCAGCTCCCATCCTCACAGACACATCTATTTCTCTATATATATATATATATATCTTACTCTCTCCTCTCTGTGAATCTCTGAATTGACATTTGAATGCCATCTTTTTAATTATTTCTAATGATTAATTTTTGTTTGACGTTTTCATGCTGGGGAGTCTGTTGCTTCGTTTTGCTGTAGGATTCTGTAACCTAGGGCCCGCAGCACACAGAGGAAGCATCACACATCATAATCCGCGGATCAGGCGGGCGGGGTCACACAAATGATCACTTTTATTAATAGCGGATGGGTTGAGTGAAATAATACATCAATAATGTGGAAAATATTAATTACATTCTCTAAAATGAACATATTTTAAGCTTAATTTAAGCAGGGTGCGTTATTTTTATTCTTGCAGGGCTAAAAAACAGTAAGAAGATTAGGCCAATAAGGAATTGCTGTTATGCGTTTGGATTGGCACCCGTTTTGGTTCTAGAAGCTGAAACCTTTTTATTTATTTTGAACTGCTTAGCACTACATAGGCCTACATATTTATTATTTATTTTGGACAGCATCCGAACATAGTATTTGGGAATTCTAGCGACATTCATAACTTTAGTTTGGATGTCAGTCCGTGTTCAGCATATTGTGGAAATTTCTCTTTTAAAAAACTTTTTTTTTATTTTTTTTTACCAAAAACGAAAAACTTTTATTTGAATACGTTTTAATTTCTCCAGAACCAGCCTTCAGTGTAATGTGTTACCATATCTCACACTTACATATATCCCACTGAGACATAATGGTAATGTGTGATCGGGCGCGGGGCTCTAAATCAGAGAAAATGATTTGTTCGGGTGGTTGGTGGTTGAATGATTCATGTGTACGTGCTGATTCTATCCGCACACCACTAACACATCATTGCACATCTCTCGCTCTGTATATTACTTTCGTTCTCTCTCTCTCTCTCTCTCTCTCTCTCTCTCTCTCTCTCTCTCTCTCTCTGTGTCTATCCCATTCATTTTACTTGACATTTTAACACCATCTTTTTAATTATTTCTAATCAATAGTTTTTTGCTGACGTGGTGACGTGTTCATGCTGGGGAGTCTATTGCATCGTTTTGCTGTAGGATTCACTAAGAGAGATGTGTGTGTGTGTGTGTGTGTTCGTGTGTGTGTGTGTGTGTGTGTGTGTGTGTCTAGTCTGACAGCTCCCACGCGTGACACAGGACTTTCTGAAAGTTCACTAACATTAGAGAAGCATGTGTGTCCATAGCCTTTTATGCATGTCTCCTACAACTTATCGGCCCCGTCTGGAAAGGCTTTAGAGGGGTAAGTCTTGTTTCACACTCAGCACTCTCACCCAGCACTTAGAGAAACATGTTTTCCTGGGTATAGGAGGGCAGAGTGTAGATAACATGAATAAGGTATTCCAGCAAGGTGTGTGTGTGTGTTTGGAGAGAGAGAGAGAGAGAGAGAGAGAGAAGAGGGGCTTCCAGGGCTGCCATGGTGCCACAGCCTGACAAGATGACAGCTGTCACCGAGCACACAGACAGAGGACGAGGGGAGCAGAGACACAGCCCCCCAGGGGAACACCGCAACGGAGTCAGCCCCCAAATAGCCAGCCTGCGCGGTGTGCCTGCCTGCCTGCCTGCCTGTCTGTCTGCCTGCCTGGGTGTTTGTGTCTGCACTATTATAGACGTATATATAGCTTATTTACGTCTGTGTTAGACTGTGACAGAAAGAAAGAGAGGGAGAGAGACCCTGCAGAACCGGGACAGCGTGTGCAATCCGGTAGTCTTGTTCTCATGTTAGCAGTTATGCTAGCAGTTACATAAGCAGTTATGCTAGCAGTTATATTAGCAGTGACGCTAGCAGTTACATTAGCAGTGACGCTAGCAGTTACATTGCCGTTACATAAACAGTTATGTTAGCAATTACGCTAGCAGTTGCGTGTACCTGCTGTGGGGTCCGTGTTGGGAGCTTAGTGAGCTTCATTAGTTGGTCGCTTTCAAAATCAATAGGCCCCATTGTGGCCTACCTCTATTCTTAGTCTGCAGTTTGTGTGTGTGTGTGTGTGTGTGTGTGTGTGTGTGTGTGTGTAGCCAATCGTAGTGACCCTGGAGAGTGTGTCTAACGGCAGGAGTGGAGCCCCCGAAGTGACCTGGAAAGCAGACCCATCCATCAACTCCCTCTCTTCTCCATCCCTCTCTCGCTCCCTCCCCGCTGGAGGGCTATTAAACGGCGTGTGTGTGTGTTTTGTGTATGCATGCGGGTGTTTGTCGGTGTGTTACCACCACCCTCTCGGCATTTAAACAACTGTGGTTTCTCTTCTGAAGCCCAGTGGAGGTAGGGGGGAAGAGAGGGAGAGAGGGGAGAGGGGGGGAACGGGGGATGTCTACAGTTAAAGGAGAGGAAAAGAGGAGTGGACTGATGGGAAAGGGCCTGGTAGGTGCCTTTATCTGTATTAGCGGTAACTAGGACAAGCAGAGGGGAGGGGCCTGCAAATTAGCTGTATAGATAGATGTACTCAAGAGTGTGTGTGTGTGTGTGTGTGTGTGTGTGTGTGTGTGTGTGTGTGTGTGTGTGGTCGTGGTCGTGGTCCGCTTAATCTGGTTATGATGAAGATAAAGGCAAGACACAGTGGGCCTGGTAATTAGTCAAAAAATTTGCCTCTGTCTTTAAGATTTGAACAAACACACGCGCAAAGGGCTCTAGACTGTCACGACTTATCTTTCACTCTTGGCTGTTATTTGGACAGTTGGCCAAGAAATGTCTGATCTCTGACACTTAATTAAATCATAATTGGTTTGTGGTAACAGAATTTTCTGTATCATGACAAGCTCGTCACATAGACAGACTTTACAAAAAAAATCGTAACAATACAATTTTTGATGTACTGGTGGTCCTCTTTGCCCTTGTCCATTTATTATGCATATGTTTGTTTTTGTCCCAGATTGGCGTGACCCAGAGCTGATGCGTGACATTGAGGCAGCCACAGGGGAGGACCTGGGGTCCAGCAAGACATTTGGTCGAGGGAAGGGCAAACGGAAGGTCCAGAAGAAGTACCCCAAGCTGAGTGACCTCAAACAGAACTCCAACACTTCACGATCCCGATTGGAGAAGAAAGTATTTAACAAGTATGTATTTTTCAGACAGTTCCCCATATATTGTACATGACTAAAGTATTAATTAAACATATTAAACATTAATATATTAAAAAACATGGATGATGGATTAGTTGTAACTAAAAACAGGTTCATCTAACTACCATAACCATTTTCAAAAAAGTCCAAAGGGAATACAGTGTGTTAATTTCTATAACCTATTAGATAGTGAGCTTTTTGTCCAAACAAAAATACATTGATGAGTACAAGGTGCAGGTTTGTACCCTTGGTCATTTAGATAGGCTCACAACTATTATCCGAAGTGCTTGAGCCTTAGAAGATTAGGATGGTTCTTGATAAGGTGGTGTCCAAGTATCGACTGTTCTTGAGTGGCATTTTTTAACCTTCCTCTCTTTCTTACTCTTTCTTCCACTCCCTTTCACTATCTCTCACTATTGCTTTTCCAGGAGCTCAATGCGAAGAGTGACTGAGGTGATGAACAAAATGGATAGAAAGAAACATGACAAATTCTCCAACCAATTCAACTATGCACTCAACTAATGTGCCTTACCACTGTATGTCACACAACACCATTGCATGCTTTCAGGTTTCAGGCCCCCCCTAATCGTGCCCATCTCTAGAAACAACCACAATGTGTTATATCGTATAATTTCATAACACCATATAAGACTTGGAAGTGGTTTATGGTAGCACAGGAATACCGAACAGAGCTCAACTAATCATGGCTGGGTTTCTTTGAGCAGTTTATCGTATGCCAATGCTCTTGTACTGCCACAATTATTGAAATATATTTGATTTATTATGGTCAGTCTTCTATGCATTATAAAACAGAATATTAAAAAAATCTAATATTTTGTGCTTTCATTAGACATGCATAATATTTTATTTTGTATTTTTTGTTAGACTATATACCTTGTTTACAATAAATGTTTTAACCATGTTATTTATTAATGTGCATTGGGTGTACAATACACAATTATTTCTGGAAATTTTACTTTCAACTTGATTGTGGGTTTTATTTGTTTTGTAATAAAAATTTACTTTTGTAAGGCATGCTTTGAGAATTAAGTTATTTTAATAGGTTTTCACTTTTAAAAACTTCTTGTATCTGCGCTGTTATTTCGGTACTGCAGTTTTGGGTTATATACCACATTACTGGATTACAATACAATTCTGGTTACCAAGGACCTGCACAGCTTTGAGTTAATTTGATTGCACATGGTGGATTTAAAAAAATTTCCAAACTTTTTTTTTAATTACACTGAACTTATCGTATATACATTAAAATAATGTAGTTTTTCTATGTAAAGGTAATAATTTAATAATAATTCATTCTACTTAGGGGGTAGCGCTTTTCTCAAAGACTCGAAGCGCTTTAAACAAATTGCTTGCCAATTAAGTACACAGAACGAACAACTAACGTACCGACATCAGACACAACACTCAGTCTGAGTGCTATACCACGGCAGCCAATTTGCGCCGGACTTGCTAACCCAACACTTTGCAGCGTACTTGCTCACACATCTAATAATTAGATGTGAAGTATTGTGTGGAAAGTACTTTAATTGTGGATTTTAAGGCAAATGTTTAGCTTATAAAATGCCTTCCTCCTTCTTAACTTTTCCCTGTCTTTAACTTATACAAAAAAAATTGTACACTAAAATAATAAGGCTGGATGTTACGGAAATTATCCAAATTGTCCATATCATAAATTGGAAAGGGCCCTTTACTAACTTGGCCTTGCCTTGAGTTTTTTTGTTTGTTTTGTCTAGAGAGAATTCAAATCGTTTTCTATAGTTCCCAGAATCTGTCATGACTCTTTTATTTAGCCTAATGCTGTAATTTTTTCTTTCATATTATTGACAAATTGTTTCGCCTTTCTTTCCACGTTTAGTATTAAACGTTTATAATTTGTATTATAAGAAATCTAATGTTTTTGCAAAATGTCAAGCCTTTATTCGTTAGGGTCTACCGGAGAATCAGGATCAGATACAGTGTTGCCCCTTAGTTCTCAGTGCCGATAAAACAGTTTCGTACTAGCTTCTTAAACTCACTGAAATGCACTCCTAAACTCGATCCTCCGGTTATTTCAGATTAATAATGTTAGTTGTCTACACATAGGCTTTTACGGCTGCGTAATTCTACACCAACCTAAAAACCTTAGGAGTAGCTGATCACTACGCTAACCGACAGAAAGTAGGCCTATAGGCATTATGCCACTGCTTATTCTTAAGGCATTTGAAAAACATATGTTGACAATATTTGTAACCAATGTTCCCGACACTTTAGGTCTGCTTACGCATCAGCATGGCTTTAATCATATCCAGCCTAGAAAATCGCACTTTACATTAAAACATTTTAAGCCTGGTACTTGCTGCACAACCAGTCAGCAGGCTCTGTGATTTGAATAAAGCAAATCAAATGAAGCTATCCTACTGTCACCTGTTGAAATGTTACTATTTTAATTTACTAAAAACCTCAAATCACGCAGCTTAAAATCATAGAATGGTTAGATACTTTACAGTTAGTTAGGCCTATACTATAGTATTATAATGTAGGCTAATACATGTATATTAGATGTTCTCAGGGTTGGTGCTTCAATTTGGCAAGTTGTCATTTTTGATAAGCTTTTTGTTTATTCATCAAGTAGCCTTCTAAAAAAAGCCTCACATTAAAGACAACACGTTCTGAACTTTGTGTTTTGGCGGATCCAGCAAGAGAAAGGGCAAAGAAATAGCCTAGTGAATTATTTTTATTCTGTTTCTTTTCAAGCATTAATCACTAAACACATTTCTGCCATTTAACCTTAAAAATGTTGCTAATCATCCAAAAAATCGTATGTAGCCATTTTGAACCGAAATTCAGCGAGTGCATTGATTTTACACACATATAGGCCTAGGCCTACTTCGAGTAAGGCAAGCCCACAATTAAAATTAGGCATCTTTCTTTATGATTGAATGAAATCAGACCAAAAAAATCTTGATTAAATACAAGATTTTGTGGAAGACAATTCTGGCTTGCATAGAACAGCTGGTTGGTGATTTATAAAACACTTAAAAGTTGCCCTGCTGTTGGAAGATAATGTTGTATTCTCATTAACTAGCATGTTCAGCACAGTGTCTATACTGTGTTCGTTTTTAAAATCTCAAGATTTGTATAGGCCTAGGCCTAATATAATTTTATCCCCGTGTTTCGCTCTGAACTTAACCGACCTCCGTGTAGAGGGAATGTTTTCATATACAGCTAGGCCTATGGGTTGGGTGCTATGTTTACTTAGGCCTTACTGTGTGAACTGAAGCTTGTATTTTAATTCTCAAAAGATGAGAGCACCAATTATACTTTTTGTTTTGTTTTGTACTATATAATGTTATTAAATAAATCGCTATAAATCTGCTCAAAACAAATATAGGCCTAGGCCTATTGACGCAGCCCATATTTTTGATAGAATGGCCTTAATGTTCTTTGTGTAGTAGGCCAATCATTCTGGATCGTGTCAGACGATCGGAGAATATTGTTTGGAGCTTGACTTTTAAGTCAAACGAAATGGAACAACGGCTAAGACAAATAGCCTACATAGATCTGAACTAATGAAATTATTTTGACAAACTCTTTTATTTTTATTTTAACTTCGTCTTAATATCAAAGACAAATCCAGACGAAATTCAATACATTCAATACAGCCAAAAGTGTTCTGAAAACTAAGTTAATAATTAAAAACAATCTTGTTTAAAACGTTCACATACACATTGTATTACAATAGTTCAAGCCATTCCAGTTGTAAGTGAACGTTAAATATTGACAGATCAACTTTATTGAATGTGTTTTGATTGCATTATTTAAACCTATAGACATTGTCAACAATTTATATACACTTTGACTCCGAATATTCCCATTCTATCAAAATAAGAAGTCAATAGAACATTGTTAGGAAAATCTCTGGACATACGTCGTGGGCCTACAGTCAATGTTATGTCGAGTGTTCTCAGAGTCATGCCATAACAAGAGCTTGTTGTCCGTGGGCGTCTGCTTTCAAAATCTAAAACCATTTCAGATCTAGTCTAGGTACTTGTCAAAGATAAAATGTGTATGTATTTTGACCAATGAGCGTCAGTTGTTTGGCATCCTCTCCTGCTATTGGGAATGTTGAGACTTACAAGTGTGGAGTATAGAAAGCTGGCGCACCATATGTCTGGGAGCCCAACATGAATGGTGACAATACCGCGTGGCTAGGCAGGAAGGGTAATTGTGTGGTGCACATGAGACCACCGGGTCCGTGCCCCGGGTATCCTGTGTGCATGGACAAGTGTCCACCCATGGGGGGCGAAGGGCTGAGTGGACTGAGGCTGCCCAGTCCATTACTCTGACAGTTTGGGCCCCCGCCTCCACCGGTCGGAGCACTTGTGTCAGCACCGGGATTCTGTTTCTTCCACTTGGTTCTCCGGTTTTGAAACCAAATTTTGACCTGAGTCTCGGTTAGGCTAAGTGACAGAGCCAGGTTCAGCCTTTCGCACACAGAAAGGTAGCGTGTGGACTTGAACTTGTTTTCCAGCGCAACAAGTTGTTCATAAGTGAAGGCTGTCCGAGCCCTCCGGGGCTTTCCAGACTTAGAGTCCGATCCAGAGCGCTTCCTCTTCGGCTTGCCTTGTTGACTCTGCCCGTTTGAACCAGACTGGTGCGTCTGTTGGCTGTCAGAAAGAGGACTTTTTCTCCCCGGGTCGTCATCGTCATCTTGTTGCCCAATATCTCCCTCTCCAGTACCGTTCAGGACGCTGCTGCTTTCCTCACTGCACAATTCATCCTGGACTTCGTTCCTCGAGGCAGAGCGGTGGAAATCGTTCTGACAATCCTCGGATCTGTATAGGAATCCCTCTTCTGTAAAGTCAAAACACAATTTAAGTAGGCCTAATATTATTATTATTATTATTATTATTATTATTATTATTATTATTATTATGTATTTTAAATATATGAAATTCAATTAGCGTTGTGGTGCATGTGAATTATGTTTTGACAAACAATTTTGGTCACAATTTTTTTACTATAGGACTTTTAACAGTATGCAGGATTACATTCTTTCAAATCAACACAACGTAATCGTCCACATACCATTATTGAATGTGTATCACGCGTATCTTTACAAACCGAATCTAATTAATATTACACATTACAACTGAAGTTTGAAAAAAGTGCACGCGCTCATACGCTTCTGCTTGTTTCGTTTTTATACGCTATAGATTTACTCTATGATATTCTTAATTTATATATAATTTATATTAAAATATCTTAGAACATGTGCCATGTCTCTTTACAAAACCAACAACTTTTATACATTAGAAGCTAAATAATTTAGATTTACAGAGAAAACATTTTTTGTTAAGCACCAGTGTGGTTATATTTGTAGCCTAAGTCTACGTCGTTTATAGCGCAGTAGTTTCTTTAAAATGTTATTGTCAATCATACATAATAACCTGAATTTAGGCACGAACTTGAAACTTGGCGTATAAGTTAAACCAAATCATTAAGACTTGGATACTTTTTTTTTTAAATGCATTCACAAATTGTCCAAAGTTTCATTTTCAATAGATTTCATTGAACTATATAAGCATACAGTATGAAAAAGTAATTTACAATTACAATCAATTAACTATTGATTTGGAAAAAGGTTTTTAGGGCCTTTGGCATATTATTATTTTATTGAAAATGATTCCACCCTTGTCAGCAAAGACATACTCTTGAATCTCATGGTTTTAAGCTCATGGTTATCGATTAATATTGACAAAAACCAACTCAGCGGTAGAAGAAAAAAATTTAAATAAATCTGCTATAAGGCTTTTGGCCTAGCAAGAATATTTGACTGGTCTATACAGAGTTCATGCTAAATGTTTACAAATAACAAATAATAATTCAAAATAAATAGCCTCATATACATTTTTCAACCTCAAGAAATAGTGCAACCACTATCGCTTTACCAGTCTTTTGTTATTACCTCGCCTAATAAATATATTGGATTATAATACACACACACACACACACACACACACACACATATATATATATATATATATATATATACACTATCATTTAGATGTAGAAGCAGAGGCTGCAAGCTGGCTGGAAGAGATATCCTAGGTTCGATAATAGAAAATCGACCAGTCAGGCGCACGCCATTATCAAGCATCTTTGACTTAGTGGAGCACCTTCAATTAAACATAATCGAAAAGTTTTAATTGTTTTTCCTTAGACATTAACAAAGTAGGCTATTTATGTGAATGAGCCCACCGGATTCAACGAAAATGGGAATATTTAATATTACACCAAGCAATAGCCTACTCGCTATTTTGAGTTCATATCAATAAATAACCTACGTTGGCTGCAAAAAACTTTTTTTAAAATCTAGTTTAAAGTTCTCTCATGTTATTCCAAACGTGGCATGTATGTGTATGCACCCTATAAATTACATGAAACTGTTTAGCTGTTACCAAAGGTTATGCCTGTCAGGATAGCGAGACATTCACACTTTTAACTTACTGAGTATCCCCGACGTTTTTTTACACGTGTCATATTCTTCAGAGTAAGCCTTATTGTCAGGCACATGGCTAGACTCCTCTCCACGGTTCTCGGCCCCAAAAGAAAAGTCAAGCCCAAAACGATTAGCTGGCTGTTTTTTGCTGGTAAACTTATTTGGGTCCAAGATATCAAGAACTGAGAATGAAGTGGTCCGGTGAAGATTGATTACGGCCGGCGGTGCTGGTTCTTGTCTAGGGGAGTTGTTACGACTGTCCCCATGTTGAGAGTCTCGTCCCCCTGTTCCGGGGCAAGATAACAGCGGGAGTTCACCAGTGGAGAGCCGCTTGTCGCAGTGAATGTCCATTGCGCTCTCCGGAGACGCTACCACGATCACAGCAGTCTGAGCAGCCGTTGGCAGTAGGGACACATCCCCAGCCTTCTCTCGGTTCATGACTTTCTACCAAGCTCAAGAACAACGGTTCCGTTTAAGTTAGACTAAACAGAAGTTTTAATATTAACAGAATGCATGGTCAAGTGTAAAAAGTCTTCAACTATTGTCTGCAGTATCCCGACACAACGCTTGACAACAAACGGACCCCTTCTCTATACGGTCACCATGCGCACAGCTGACAGGAGGTGACGGTACTCTGTTGGATGTTTATCTCTAGTGCTCAACTCCTTTTTTGGTTTTTAACCGTCCCCTGGAGGACCCTCAGCGATTATCTCATGCGCATACACCTCGCTCGCTCTCACGCCCCCTTCCCTTCTCTTTTTTTCCTTCCCGACCTTCGCCTCTCCACTGCACGTTCCCGAAACTTGTAAGATACGCCTTATTTATGCTTTTAAAATCTGCGTGGTGCAGTAATTGGCTACAAATTAATCCCGTGCCTCTAATAGCCTATTATCTTCGTCTGCGCGCGCCAAATGCAGAACAAGCGCACTGGAGGAATGGGGGCAAAGGACGTGATGCTGCGCTTTTGGCTAGCTGTCAGCTCGGTTTCAGTTTAGGACCATGCCGAAAAATCTCCCGGCGCTGTGCTCACTGAGCAACCGGCACGAACAACGTGAGGCGAATACCATAGCCTACTTCAATGTATAACCGATTAGATTAGCATAAAATCTCAGAATTGGTGGCTGTTATAATAATAATGAATATTAACTCTGTGATAAATTCCCATGCTATTGTAATTTCTCTAGCTAAATACTTTTACAATACCAAATGTTGAATTTAAAGCTATTTTAAGAGGCTATGTTACAAAACTTCACTTGGAGCTAAATGTTAATTGTTAAGCGGTCCCTTTAAGCCTATAGACCTAACTGTTTTTGTTATTGCCAGATCAAAACTTTTAGCTGTCAATGAAAATTGCAGGGCATTTTCCAAAATGCAATTATGCCTTGAATATACTGAGTAATGCCTCTGAGTAATGGCAAGTATTGATTTGCAATGCAGGGTGTCATTACAATGCCAGAAGATTATGGACCAAAGAATTGGATTTTGAGCGCAAAACAAAACGCGTTTTCTTTTAATTTGGAATTTAATATTCCATTACCTCTGATTTCGTTCTTCCTTTAAAATCTGTCAGTTGACTTGAAACATAGACCTTTTGGCCTATGTCATTTATTAAAGAGAAAGATAAATGTGCTGAAAGTCACCAGAATGGGACATTCCATCCCTACTGCCACAATGTCTGATATTTGCAATTACCGCGGGCAATGATCCTTTGGAAAGTAGAAATTAGAAGTTGAGGAAAATAATGGCTAAAACAATGAGCTGTAATTTTTAAGGGGATGAACATGATTAGACTTTCGGAGAGCAGGCCCACGACAGCACAAGCATCTCCCTGATCTATTTTCTGTCCCAACAGTCTTTAATAGCTTACCGTCTTGGCTGTTACATGTATGTATTATAGTTAAAATAATTAAATATTACCAATAAGGGTAGGTTGGCTACAACAACGAACATTCTGGTTTAAGCCCCTTATTCTTCCGGTTCGAGTTCATCCATATTTGTATTTTCCCATTTCACTTTTCTTGTTCGGTTTTACTACTAAACAATATAAATACTTTATACACTTTATACAACAAGTGGATTTTCCTTTTCCAACAGCATAATCATTACGATCGTCATCGTTAAGTGGGTATTTTGTCAATTATCTGTGGCAACGGAATCTTGGTAACATTTTAGGCAGCCAGTCGTCTTTCATCATTTAATTTGATAGGCACATTTTAAGTTTTAGTCATTAATTACAAGTAGCCATGAAGTCTTTGGTGCAGATCCAGGCCTAGCCTATATACCCATTGCCAGGTTCAAAAGGAAGCGCTTCAGAAAAAAAGTAATTTCTTTAAAAAAATACACTTTCTCCCTTACATTGTAGACATTTCCTAATGTCTATATTTGTATAACAAAACTATAGTAAAATGTATATAACGTAATGATGTATATTGGTCTGTATTCCCAGGTGTCCTATGCCCTTGCCACATTTAGAAAAATAACATAATTAATTTCCCCAACGTGCTCGCCAGTAGCATGTGTATATGGCGTCACATAATTTCACGGTTTGGCTTGTAGACCCCAATAAAAACGTGGATGCAAAACCCTTGGCTTCTACATGTAAATGTTTTTTTTTCTTACAAAAAACGGGCATGGGGGGTTAGGTTGAGTTCCATTTGTTACAGAGGGCCCATTTACATTAGATCATATTGAGCCATCATACATTCTGCACTGAGGGCATGTTAAGGCAAAATATAATGTTTAAAATAATTTAGGAGAACTCAAATCTCATAACTATCTCATGTTTTGAGTGAAATATCAAGCTCATCAACAGGAAAGACATTTTTATCTAGCAACCACAAAGTACATTTGGAATTATAAGGTCAGGGTAGGGGGGTCTCAAGGGGTTACAAGCTGGTTGTCACAGGGGAACTGACCCCCTCCCCCGATGCCCAATCCTTAGAACTGCAACTGGGCCAACTATTTAGTGAGTAATTCGTCAATGACAAGAAACCCATCAGGGCCCTGGGTTGACCTACTCATTGCGAGACAATTGCCAATTTACTAAAACAAATAGGCAGGTATTCTCATACTAAATACATTTATGACTGGGTAGACATATAGATGATATATGTAGATATAGATGGACTGTTCCAAATGTATACTAACGCTTATTTTGTAAAGCATTTGGTCAACTCTTTAAAAAGTACTATATGGTTGGGCATAAAAACGATCAGTTTTGGATTTGCTCAACATACCACAATTTGATTTGATAAATCAATAAACGTTTATTTTTACAAACTTACTAATCTGTGTCTTGAATCAATCTTTCGGAGTAAGTCAATTTTGGGAAATTGTGAGTACAATTTTCTCCCAATAGTTACAAAACAATGTACAAACAAGCAATGTGAGCAAAAAAATGTATAAAAAAATTTGAAAAACTTCATAGTAATAGGTTATTTGATATGTTTACATTTAAATTGTAATCTGATCAATTGTGTTTAAATAAATACAAATGTGCTTACACTCAATCAGTTGTAGTTCTCACTGTGCCAGCCAGTCTAAACTAAACCTTCCAGTTACTAGCTCCTCTGTCTACCTGTCAGACACAGACATAACCACACACACTGTCTCTCACTAATTACTTCAATTAAGGTTAATGACCCCTGCCTTACTCTCTATTAGTAGATACATTTTATCACAGGAATGAATAACAATTGCTGCATTGAGTACCTTAAGTTAAAATACTTTGCTGCATTGCAACTCAGAAACACAGCCTACACATTGAGAAATGTACAGCATTTTTTGCCAAAATGTGGAACAGTTGCAATTTATCTGCAAAGATATTATTTAAAGTAATTTTCCAAACATCATGTTATCTCTAGAATTGTAACTGAACACGTAATTTAGTTGGGGATAATTTTGAATCACAATCTTTCAAATCTATTACGAACCACTTTGCACCAGATGCACACTCTTCGAACTGCATTACTGACTTAAAAAGAGCACCATTTCCATGTAAAGATGTATATTTTTGCATAAATTCAGAATGAATACTACATTTGTATTTGGCAAACAGAAAAGTTCTGGTCCTTACCTATCACTATTGAACAGTGAAGATAGGCCTGCGATGATCCCGTTTGATAAGAAGCCTGTCATGATAAATAAGTGAAAATGTTTCCACTTTTACTGCCACGCTAATCTACTAGTTTTCTTAAACACTAAAATCTTTAAAATATAGTAAACTAATTTGAGTGTTTAAAGTGGTTCTATGTGGTTTCTGGTATTGGGAATCCATTCTGTTTGCTTAGTGTAATTATTTTTACCTAACCGTCGCAAAGAAGACATGCAGAATGGTTGTGGTCACTGCATGTTGCTAGCACGATCAATTACTATACTCCCAAGTATGACATTCTCTTCCTGATTTAGTGACACACTTCCTTGTGCCATGAAGCAATTCATCACAGTTTTGTGGGAGGTCGTAACCGGTGGCAGACAAAATGAGTGTTAAATATTGAGACTTCAAGAGGACTGATCTGAAGTTGATTTTTTCAGTCTCCCATAGACATTACAATGCGCAAACTGTCGAAAGGTATTGATAATCCGTTAATACAAAAAAGTTGCATTTAGCCGCTTTAAAATAGATGCACTGTACACATGTAGGTCAATAGCATCCAGATCACGTGTGCCAACTAGTTTTAGATGTTAACTGCTTATTCAACTGAATGATAGTCTACTACACATTGCATCAACCTAGGTCTTAGCTAATCAATTCCTCATTAGGTTACAATTAGAGTTGGGATGTCAAGAGAACCAATACTTCGGTACCAAGTCGACGCCAAAATTAAAAAAAATTTGACGGTTCTTGTTTTCTACGGTACCGTGGGTACCGGCCGGGCTGCAATATAAAAATATGTTATGTAAGCAAACAAACACCCGCAAAAAGACGTCGCTTTGGTTCTTTGTTCACAGGGCTGGGCGCTACACAGCCAATTTTTTCAAGTTAAATTATCCAATGCTAAATACCCCAAAGTAGCCACCCGTAATGTTTTGTTCCTTAAAAGTGATTGGCTCAATCCATAATGTGTTTGGCTCCTCTGCTGTAAGATACTGCAAACTCAAATCAGAAATCAGAAACTAGTATGCCTATATATAGGCAATCACAGCCTCGGCGAACAAGCAAAAAGAAACAAAACAAACAGGAAAATGTCGCTTTCTCTGGAAGTATGGTGGGTCGTGCCCTGCCCTGTACACTTCAAGAGAAACCACACTTTTCCCATGAGTTAGCTGTAGTCAGAGATGGCCAAAAATACATAAGGTATACACATACATACACACATACATACACAAAGGTATCTTGTTACAAAATGCAAAATACCCCTCAAAAAATACACATATCTTGTATTTTCAAAATACAAGTAAATACATCTGTTACATTGGGCATTCTGAATTTGCTCAAAATGGCAGAACATTCAGATTTTTATAATGTAGGCCTACACAATTGGCTCTGGTGAGAGTTTGAACCATAGATATGGTAAACATGGTTTGAACCCTACAGGAACAAAGAACAGGTACGAGAATGCTACTGTATCTTTCCAAATACCTGCCCTGTGATGTAGCTCTTGCTTGAGTGGGGGAGGGCGAACTTCACAGAAGATGAACTTGGCTTACAAAATCACTGTCGGTTGGTTGATCCTCAAAAGTTTATCTGTTCATTGGTCCACAAAGCTGTGCATGCGTGGATGCATGTACGTTCGTGGTCACAGCTCATGTGAATTTGCGCTTGTTTTTTTCATGTTTTATGAATCATGGACAAAGTATTTTGAGTATTTTGAATATACAAAATTACTCCACTCTAAAGTATCTTATTACAAATGACATTTGAATTTTTTTAGCTCTGTCAAAAACCAATAATAAAATACTCAAAATAATTGAAATACGTATTTCAAATACAAGTAACAGAAATACTGCCCATCTCTGGCTGTAATAGTTTATACCCCAATGCAGCAGGGGAACATTTGACTCTTCTTGTGATCTCGCTTGGACATGTAATAAATGTACCCGTAAATGTAAATTTTTATTATTACATAAATAGGCCATTTGGAAATGCGCTTTTTGAGGTATCTAGTATCAGTAGAAAATATGTAATCAGAATCTTGCCCAATACCATCTGAAACAAGTATTCCAGATATTCCCACACTGGTAAAATGTAAAATTAGTATAGGAGGAGCTAATATGATTTATGCAGTTTTCTAGTGTTCTACAAACAGGGTTATTTCACTGACTTTTGAACCCATTACTTAATTGTGAAAGAACAAAAGGTCCTGTGTCTGTGCCTTGGTAATTTTTCTGCAGAGGCAAATATGACTTCGTTACAGCAATGTGGTTATAGGGACTTGTATAGGTGTGAAAAGGGGTGATGCAGGAATGAGAACCGAATGGAGACAGTTTAACGATTTCAAATGATTTCTGAGTGGTTAAAACCTGACTATTCCCCATCCTTAGTGAAACAGCGTGACAGCTGAAATGAACAGGAATCAATATGGCCGGCTGTCTGGCACTGATAAGGCCAGCCAAGACAATGTTGACTATTAAACTTGACAGCTTGAGATATTACACTATTAGTTATGCAATTTTTAATAATCTATAATATTTGGGCTATAATTAATTAATTCTGTGGGTCAGATGGTATCAGGGCAGCGGCGGGGGTTGGAGGGCCTATTACTGCAGTAATGACAAAGAGGAGAAAGCTAATCTGAAAGAGGGCTATGAAAGGACAAAATATACTACCTTACTACAGAGAGCACTGGGATTGGAAAGAGAGAGGTGGTGGAATAAATGGTGAGAGAACTCTAGAGACTGAATGGAAAGTAAACACTAATGAAGAGAAACTATATCAGAGATAATTATCATGCTTTAGAAACCTTACAATTTGTAATATAAAATGTTGATCACAACTCCATAAAACATAATATAGACTTGCTCACTTGAGTTTCAAATTTGTCCGCTATATTCTAGAGTTCTTCATCAAGGAGTAAGGGAGAAAAATACATAAGTTGTCAACATTTGTGTAGTCATATAACGATTATGAACCATGTGGACATATTTTATTTATTGTGAAACGTTTTCAATTGACATAAACCATCTTTGGAAAATAATCATGACTTTTGTGCTACCATAGGCTATGGACTAAATTAAGCAGCCCCCTGACAATTGGACTGTTTGTGGCTGAGACCATGTGGGGGAGGTGTACAAACAGTGCCAAGCTAATTTATCACTCTATGAAATCTGATGGTAAGGGGGTTGGAGCAGATTTAAATCACTCTCAGCAATGTCCACAGCAATGTCCACAGTATAAAATTGACTAGTCTAACATTTACCAACAGCCTACATATATTAAATATTTAAGTATTTTAAATGATTTCATAATTATACAATACATGCCCTGCATTTCCACGTTAAAAACATGTTTATGAAATTAGTAGACTTGGTGTCCTTTGACTATACTGAAGTCAAAGGACTTAGTGGACTTCAACCTCCTTGCTATTCGGTGAGGCTAGGGAGTGGGCAATCGGGCTGCTGCAGTGTGACTCACCATCATGCTGTTGCCCAATGATGTTCAATATAGAACTTTGAAGCAGCTTCTGTTCTAGCTCCAGGGCTTGTTCAAATCTTGTTGAAAGATCCAGCTTCGTCCAAATATTCCTGCCTCTCCGAAGGGCGGTCTTGTGCTCCGGTCCCAGGATCCTTGAGGCAAACTGGCACTCAAGCTCCAGGGCCTGTTCCAGTGTCAATCTCCACTCCCAAGCCTGTTCCTGCACCCTTGGAAGTCCCATTGTAGCTCCCAAAATCGTTTCCAGCTCCTGTGCCCACTAACTACATCCCCTAATGAGGAAGTTCAGGACTGGAACGACGGGAACCCGGAGGGATGTCAGAGGTTTGTACTACAGTGCCTTCGGGAATTCCAATGTAACCCTGCTGCCTACAGGATGGAACACTCTAAAATCCTCTACATCCTGAGATGGCTTAGCCGCTGAGCGCAGGACTGTCTGTTTGATATCAGCTGTCCCCGCAGAGCCCGTTCCTACAGCTGTCCCCGCAGACCCAGTTCCTGTGCCAGCACCTGCTGATGCTTCGGTCCCTGTGCCCCCTCTGAGTCCCCTCTCGAGGCCCCGGACCCTGCTGAGTCCCCTCTCCTGGCCCCAGATCCAACTCCCAAGCCAGTGCCCGATCCAAAGCCAATTCTAGGTTTCCAGGGGCTGATACCGAGCTGGTTCCAGTTCCCCAGGCCCCTCCAGGGGGTGATCCCAAGCAATCGGCCTTCCGGTTGCCATGCTCTACTTGCATTTGTTTTTGTATAGGTTGATTCTTTGTTCATATAATAAAGTTAAAGACAACCTTTAAAACTTCTGTTTGTAATTTCACTCATGTGGTTTAGATGAGTAGCCTTCTAAAATGCTATTTAACATTACAAGTATTGTGATGCCCCTGCCCTAAGCCAAACGGTTGTGTGAATGGCCTTTAAAGGACCTGTAGTGTAGAGCAGTGGTCACCAACCTTTTTAACAAGAAGATCACCTTTCAAGTAAAAATTCAAACCAAGATCACCCTCTCAGAATTGCTGTGAAAGAAAACAATTTATTTTGCCATGTTAAACTAAATGCCCTAATAATGCAGTATATTTAATTCCTACATTCAAAATGAAGCATTAACATTTACATACAATTGTAGCAATACAATTGCAGAAGAACTTCTCCGACATCCTGGGGGAGGTTGGGAACATTGTATCTGAGTGGGCCATGTTCAAAACCTCCATTGTGGAAGCGGCTGCTAGGAGTTGTGGCCAGAAGGTTGTTGGTGCCTGTCGTGGCGGTAACCGAAGAACCTGCTGGTGGACACAAGCGGTGAAAGAGGCAGTCAGACTGAAGAAGGAGGCCTTTAGGGCTTGGTTGGCCCAGGCGTCTATTGAAGCAGCAGACGGGTACTGGGCGGCCCGAAGGGCTGCAGCTTCGGTGGTCAAAGAAGCAAAAATCTGGATGTGGGAGTAGCTCGGAGTGACTATGGAGAAGGACTTTTGTTTGGCCTCAAGGAAATTCTGGCAAACCGTTTATTGAGCAGGGGAGGAGAACTGTTGACCTGGACTGAGGATATTGTCGGGCGGTGGAAGGAGCACTTTGAGGAACTCCTTAACCCCACCAACACATCCTCTGTGGAGGGGGCAGAGTTCAAAGACTCGGGGGAAGGCTCACCCATATCCCTTGCAGAGGTCACTGAGGTAGTTAGGAAGCTCCTCAGTGGCAAGGCGCCAGGTGTGGATGAGATTCGCCCCGAGATGCTGAGGGCTCTGGACATTGTTGGGCTGCTTTGGTTGACACGCCTGTTCGGTATCCCATGGAGGACAGGGAAAATACCTTTGGAATGGCAGACCGGGTTGGTAGTTCCCATTTTTAAAAAAGGGGACCAGAGGGTGTGCTCCAATTATCGGGGTATCACACTTCTCAGCCTACCTGGGAAAGCTTATAACAGGGTGCTGGAAAGGAGGCTACAATCCATTGTCGAACCTCAGATCCAGGAGGAGCAATGCGGATTCCATCCTGGTTGTGGAACAGTGGACCAACTCTTTACCCTCGCGGGGCTGTTGGGAAGTTGTGGAAGTTTGCCCATCCAGTCTACATGTGTTTTGTGGACTTGGAGAAGGCCTACGACCGTGTCCCTTGGGGAGTCCTATGGGGGGTACTGCGGGAGTATGGGATACCGGGGCCGTTGCTAAGAGCCATTTGGTCCATATATAACCGGAGTGAGCTGTGTCCGTATGTTTGGCACAAAGTCAAATGTTTTCAGTGGGAGTTGGACTCCACCCCTTGCTGCCCCTTGTCACCAATTCTGTTTGTGATTTTCATGGATAGTATCTCAAGGCGTAGCCAGAGGGAGGAGTGTGTCTGGTTTGGGGGCCTCAGAATTGCTTCTCTGCTCTTTGCAGATGATGTGGTTCTGATGGCTTCTTCAGACTGTGACCTTTAGCATGCACTAGAGCGGTTTGCAGCTGAGTGTGAAGCGGTCGGGATGAGAGTCAGCACCTCCAAGTCTGAGGCCATGGTTCTCTGCCGGAAAACGGTGGAGTGCTCTCTCCGGGTTGGGAGTGAGTTGCTGCCACAAGCGAGGGAGTTCAAGTATCTCGGGTTCTTGTTCACGAGTGAGGGAAAAATGGAGCTTGAGATTGACAGGCGAATTGGTGCAGCATCAGCAGTAATGCAGGGGTTGTACCGGACCGTCGTGGTGAAGCAGGAGCTGAGCCAAAAGGCGAAACTCGCGATTTACCAGTCGGTCTACGTTCCAACCCTCACCTGTGGTCATGAGCTTTGGGTAGTGAACGGAAAGAATAAGATCGCGAGTACAAGCGGCTGAAATGTGTTTCCTCCATAGGGTGGCTGGGCTCAGCCTTGGGGATAGGGTAAAGAGCTCGGTCATCTGGAGGGAGCTCGGAATAGAGCCGCTGCTCCTTCGCGTCGAAAGGAGCCAGATGAGGTAGTACGGGCATCTGATTAGGATGCCTCCTGGACGCCTCCCGTTGGAGGTTTTCCGGGCACGCCCTACTGGTAGGAGACCCCGGGGTAGACCCAGACCACGCTGGCGAGTTTATATATCTCGTCTGGCCTGGGAACGCCTCGGGATCCTCCAGGAGGATCTGGAAAGCGTTGCTGGGTATAGGGACAGCTGGAATACCCTGCCGAGCCTGCTGCCACCGCGACCCGGCCCCGGATAAGCGGCGGAAAATGGATGGATTAATGGATGGATGGATGGATGGATATTTGGGGTAGTCTCGCGATGCCAGACCCATCTCCACACTTCGTCTAGCACCATGCGTTGAGTTTTTAGAATAGTGGAGAAAAACGCTGTATTTTTTTTTTAACCCATCACAATTGGCCGGTGCTAAACCCAGGATAAAGCTACAGTACCCTTTCAAAATAGTCTCAGAGGGGAACTTGTTTTGGTGGAACATTTGTACGTCGGAAGGCGAGCGCTGGCCACATCCCTGTGAAAGAATACGCCACATAAAAGAATAAAAT
The DNA here is from genome assembly GCA_036023535.2 of Galaxias brevipinnis. Lineage (NCBI taxonomy): Eukaryota > Metazoa > Chordata > Actinopteri > Galaxiiformes > Galaxiidae > Galaxias > Galaxias brevipinnis. The sequence goes on from JAVQIZ010032477.1 coordinate 23,069, forward strand.
TGGTATTTCAGCGATGTGATACGACTTTTATTGTTGAAAAAGACAAACATAACTTAATCATCGGTGTCCTGTAGGTGAAGCCTGTCTATACTTTAGCTTCGGAGGAGCTCACTGGACCAGTCAAAACCCCAGACTTTTCATTTAACACGTATGCAATTCTTGCAGAACGTTATTAAATCGATATCAAAGAAGCTTATGTGAAGGGGAAAGGATCGGAACATTGCTCAAGTCAATGGAACATACATCTGCCAGAGTACATATAAATCAGCTCAGACTAGCGATGACTGTCAGAAAACAGATCAAGATCGTTCATGAGAGTCGAGACTTGAGTCTGGGCTTCTTCCAAGATGCTTTCACAAGTTCTGGTCCTAGTCAACTAGTCAAATCAGAATCGATACATAGATACAAAAAAAGCTAACTCTAAGACTTATATAGTCCCATCAATTATGATTAAACTAGCTATAGAGAAGTGTTTTTCATGACAACTTCCATATATACATTTACCAATTGCCATTGGTTTTAGCCTGGAAACCAAAAATATGAATGTTGTCCAGATATGTATTAAGATGGCTGTCTCAATTTATTCTGTAAGGAGATATCTGAGGCCATAGTCCTCATAAATGTGTGGTTTCAATGTAGCACAATTATGTATTTTCAACCCGAAGGTAGTTTGTTTCTGTCAGCAATAATTATTTTCTCCCTAATACCTGCAACATTCATGGCCTTGGATATTCCTTACCCTGCCTCACATATGGACCACCATTTATACCATGATCAACTAATGATCATGACTTTTGGAACTATAAGGGAAGCTCTCTCCTGTTTTGTTACAGAATTTTAAAGTAACACACTACCTATTTTAAATCATCTCCAACTCAAGCCTTTTCTTGACCTATATTTAAACCTATCTTACCTAATGTTGTCAGACTTGTCTTTATTTCACAACTAACAAACTTTGGTAACTTTAACAATAATACGATTGTTTTCCCCTGTCATCAGGCACGTGCAGAGAACGTTAGAGGGGCTGGGGCCCAAATTCATAAAAGGACATGCTGGTGATTTTTGTTACTAATTAAATAAATATATGCCTGGAATGATTTCTTTTGTGACAGTGTTAAAGGGATATTAAAATGTATGTATTTAAAACAAAGCCATTACTGAGACAATGATAATCCAGTAGAATTAATGGTTATTAAGTTAGAAGCCTACGATCGAAATTATGCAGATGCTCTTTAAGTTTATTAGCCTGAACATTTATTTTCTTTAATAGAACAGAGAGAGAGAGAACTAACGTTAGCCAGCTAACATATTACATTATCTAACTAACTAGAAATAATAATAATAATAATAATTGATTACATTTGATATAACAAATTTCTATAACCCAAAGCGCTTGACAGTATTAGTGGGAGTCTCTCCATAAGACAATATTAAAACAGATGTGGTGCAATGGGACCGTGCTTTGAAATTCAGACTTGGGTGGGACACAAGGGCTCGACCATATTCCACTGTCTCCCACATTACTAGCAAGAGGTATAAACGCTAACGATAGCTAGTTGGCACATTATAAGCTGCTAAATAGTTAAAGCATTGATCTTACTTGCCAAGTACTCGTTATTGTTGACGTCTCTGACACTGAGTCCTGTTTATGGATCCAGAAACCAGACTGGCCCAACGTTCTCCCAACAATCGTCCAGTATGGCGTCCGGTAGCAACCCATGTGTAAGTGAAACCCAAAACATTCAGCCAAACTAGTATTATTATCAAGTCACTTACAACGTAATGAGCTATTGACATAATTGGGAAGGATATTAGGCAATATTCAAACCGATCCTCGATATATGGCGGGACTTGGTGACCCCGTCAACAATAACCAGTGCGCCGAGGCAGCGCTCTGTGACGGTGCAGAGACATCCGCTAGAGTGTACGAGAATGTGATTGGCTGAAATGAAAAGTCACATCTGTTAGGCTACATAGCTTCCCCATTTGAAAAAAACGTATTCGTGAGTCGAGCTGTGGCAGGAATCTTTCAAAAATCCACACACGAATACGATGTGATTCACAAATGTTAGGCACTTCACAAATGCAGACTCGGCAGGTTTCAAATAAATATAACCGCTTTGAGATTTTTTTTACATTTGTTTTAAACCTAAACATATTTGGATGAACTACGTGATTTATATATATATCTCTAAAAACATTTGTGAATTGATATGCATTTATTTGTGAGCAGTGTCACTTATAAATAAATCACAAAAAAATATTTGTGAATCCTTATACATTTATTTGTGAACCACATCATTTATATATAAATCAGGAAATATATGTGTGAATTGTTCTGCATTTATTTGTGATTATTGATAG
>JAVQIZ010032479.1:0-30534 GCA_036023535.2 Galaxias brevipinnis
CTCTTTTCTCCCGTTCTCTCCCTCTTTTCTCCCGTTCTCTCCCTCTTTTCTCCCGTTCTCTCCCACTTTTCTCCCGGGCTCTCCCTCTTTTCTCCCGTTCTCTGCGCCTTTTGACTCAATTCGTTTTTTTTCTTTTCTTTCTCTCATCCTCCCCATTGCTTCACTCACACACTCGCTCATTAGTTCACTCCTCCTCTCTCTCACCTCCCTCACGCGTTCACCACTTTCTCCTTCTTCCCCCCCCTCCACAGCTCCAGTCTGAGAGACCGCGGGAAGCTGCGCTTTGCCTTTAATGTGGTCGAGTTCCCAGCAGGCCCCGGTCGGCCTGCAGGGAGGAGAGGCTTGTGCACAGGTTGGCTGTCTGACCTTGTCAACCCCGTCCTAGTGGAGCCAGCACAGGCCCGGTCCCCTGGTATCTCAGCTCTCCCTAAGGTGAGGAGAGGCCTATCAGGTTATGGACCGTAGGGCACGGAGACATGTTAAAATTAACCTTTCCCAACCCCTCTGTGGCTAGCGTCACCTTAATCTGTCAGCCCCACACTTTTGTATTGTGTTTTCAGTCAAGCACTGGGCTCCTTATTAAACCGTGGCCCTTATGATGCTACGTATTGGACTGAGATTTAGACTATATGTATTTTTACGCTTTTCTCCACAATTGCAATTCTTCTCATATTGTTCCTATGTAAATAGCTAGAGCGTTTTGACCTCTGCCCTCAGGTTCACGTGAGCCTGCGTCCGAACAGCTCCTTCCACCTTCCGTCCGACCCCTCTGTTCCCGTCGTCATGGTGGGACCAGGCACAGGGGTCGCCCCTTTCATTGGGTTCCTCCAGCAAAGGTGAAACAGATCAAACACGGCTGTCATGTTTACGTTAGTCCCTGTTAGAAAGCTTTTACCAAAAACAGTGAGTTTTAATGTGCGTTGTACATAGGCGTTGTACTGTAGAATTCAACAGCACTTTCACGTATCTGCTCTCATATCTAGCTGAATTTGTCGAGTAAAAGTCTGATATAAAGTTTGGAGTCGAATTAGCACAAGGTTCAAGTAAGCTACTTTTACAGTTTTAGTTGAAGCCCTTGTCCTGCACTTAGCTAGATATTTGCTAACGGGTCTGCATCATCATCATGCTTTTACTTCGTTTGCCAGTGGTCCACTTTAGCATGTTGTTTGGCTTTTATTGCAAAACAACTCATTAAGGAGTTGGGCTCATTGAGTGCTGTTGTACAGAAAGTGCTGTTGGATTCAGAAAGTGACCGAATCTACGGGAAATTATGAATTAGGTTTGGCAACGGGCACGAGATGTCAGCCATCTCCCATGTTCATTTATTTTAGCTGTACTTCTCATTCTGCTGGACAGTAGTCCTGCAAAACAGCAGTAAACCAGAGAGACAAGGAAACCTCTGACAAGCCCAGTTAAGTTACCATTTTAGACATTAGTAGTTTGCAATTTCAGTAGCCTGTTTATGACCAGCATTACTTTTTATCCTAACCCACAACTTTCCTGCACCGATACCATGTTCAAATATATTACTTTTTAACTTAAAACTTGTCTTTTGTATTTGGTTCAAAGTAAGAGAGGTGGGACCAATTGCAGCCAATTAGATTAGAGTCGGGCTTTGCTACAATATTGTGCATAGTGGGCTCAGCAACCTTACACGGAGTGGGTGATCCCATTACCATGACTGGCTTCAATTTTACACCACTAATCATGAATATTCACAATAGCAGCGCGGTGTCAAGTGGCAGCAGACAATCCAGACGCTTATTTTGCAGTAATCGATTAGCGGCGGTGATTCTGATCTGGGAAGGAGTAAAACATGGCCGTGCATAATGGTTAGTCTGACAGTGGGAGAGGTGATCACCACTGGAATTAACTCGCCGTAACACCTTCCTCGTCTCGGAGGAAACGAACCGAGCGCTCTCAGGGGCCGTCGTTTATGAGTGGGTAGGTAATGACCAGCCACGGGTCAGGATCACGGCTCGGCGCCGCATTGATCTGAGTGTAAAGAGGTCGTGGGCGGTTTGTCCGTCGCTTTAAATCATAGTTGGTAATGGTCCGGGAGGCGCCGAGGGACTGTTGACCGATGGTCCTAAGCGTTATCACCTAGCCCCGCCAGCCTTGTTAAAAAGACAGCAGTAAGGTTTTTAGTGTTGATGCTTTTACATGATGGCAACCACGTGTGATTTAAAAAAAAAAAGGGTTCTTTTTGGGACCCCTGTATAAACAAAGTCTAAGTCTGGATTATATGATGACCTAGGTAGTGGGCGTGAACTATGTGTTTTTGTTTTTATTTGCAGAAAAAAGAGGTGAGTAGCAGTCGACCTCACCACCTGCCAATCGCTCTCACACACTAGCCTGGTCTGAGCCATTAGTCACTAGGGTGTCCCTCAGTCAGCTCCAGTTGTTTAATCATCTATCTCCTTGTTGTTCAGTCGGTTATAGGGGGGGATGTATTTAGAGGTGACACTGTGTTGGTCAGTCGTCGTATACGCTGCCGACTGTGTGTCGGGACTCACAGCACGGGGTCGGGGGGGGTGATGGATGTTCCGGAAGGTGACAGATGGTCCTCAGTGGGGCGACGTGGTGGCCGCACCTGGACGACACGGCGCTGCTGATGGATGGCTGAAGTAGGCGTTCCGGACCGATGCAACGGAGATGCTTTACCTTGCCCAGTGATGCTCTCCTCTGAAGGCCAGGCGTTAGCGTCTCTGTCTGGAATCGTGTCCATAGGTCACCGCTCTGTCCTTAACTGTCATCTGAACCAGAGTTTAGATGGTGGTGCCCCCATCTGTTGTATTTCTACTGTATTTTCTTATGCTGTGTGGTAGCCTCTTTAAGTAGCAGTAGCTCTGGCAATAGACGCCTCGCCGATCAGAATGTGGTTTCACATCGACAATAAGATGTCATTTTACATTTTCTGTCATCGCATATTGCAGGTCATTGGTATGAAATTGAAAGCAAATTATCTTTCCCTTATTCAAAAAAACAACAACATTTTCTCTTTAGATGAAACATCCTATCCTCACAGAGGGGGACGCGAACCATGTGACGTGATGCTTCAGCACAGCTGTCCCCTTTCCACCTCGTCCTCTGTCCCCTCCTCCCCCTTTCCCTCTCTGCTAGCCAGCTGTGTTTCGTGCTGCTGGTTTACGAAAAACCCTGTCGTGGGGAGATCATTGTAGCGATTCTAACTAAAGATTACAAACAAAGCGGCGTGCCCACGATGTTGCACTTTGATAAAGAGATAGCCATCACCATTTTGTCAGCAGGATACACGGTCTGCCATAGAGCTTTTTAAAAAAAAGAAACCGTCTCCCGTAGCAACAAAACAACAACACGGGACGCTTTCGATTCTCGCTTCACCTCCTAGCCTGCTACCCCTTTGCCTTTCCCGTCTTCCTCTGGCAATCAATGGCTGTGTTCACACTGACTTTGTTCCGGTCTGCAATGGTGGCATCCAGGGGGAGGGAAGAATGGTTGAAAGGTCATCGCCTGCTTAGAGGTGCCAGGAGACTGCAAGGAGACCCTGGGTTGTCTGGTATTGATTAATAGGGTCACGGTGTAAAGGAGGAGTAATTGAGCCTGAGAGTTTCAGGACCTGGTTGAGACCCTTACATTGACTGAACCCAGTTGGTTTTGGTGGTACTAACCCTAAGAGAGAGCTGGTTAGAATGTGTACATCCTTTTATTACTAAAGACAACCATAAATACAATTAGCAAAATTTTACTTCAAGCTAATTAGACTTTAGGAAGAGTTGCCACAGGTCAGCTTTATTCAAATGTAAAAGAAAGATCCGGTAGAAAGAAAACCCTGCTGCACCTTCGGCTAAGGTTTGAACCCCAGGCGCAGGTTTTTGCGGGATTGCACAAAAAAACTAAAAACTCTGCTATTCTATTAGTTGGAAGTTGGATTTGGACTGTTATTACCGAAATGGCTGCTGTGTCTCTCCGTTGTAGTAAATACGACCAGCTGAGACAGCATTCGTATGGCGGTAATGATGGGACAGCACTTCAGCGGCGTGATTAAACACGAGCCGTTATGCACTCCGAAGGTGCATTTCAACCTGAGTAAAGACTCTCCCAACACCACTCCTGCCGGAACATTCCCACTGAACAGGGACGGGAGATATAAAATAATCGCTGTGTTTACCCGACCTCACTTCAGCCCAGTCCCGGTTTTACCGCCCTCCCCTCGCCAGTGCTCTTCACAGCGCCGCTGAAAGGCAGTCGGGACGATTTTCCTCCCAAAATGGAGCCTGCTCGGCTGCCGCTGTTCAGTGATCCGCCCCTGTGGGACTGTATTCCAGCCTGTGTTAGTGCGGTGCTGATGTGATTTGTATTCCAGGAAAGGTGCTGTGGTCCACTTGGTGCTGCAGAATGGGATCCAGGTTTTTCATATTGGTATTGATCCCTTTAGAGCACGTGGGGAGAGGAGAGAAGCTCACTAAGATGAGTTTACCAGAGGCTGTTTGCAGATCAGGAGAATCAGGTCCTGGGTGATAATACAGGGGGGCTTCAGGCACTTTACTCCACTGTGTGTCTGATTACAAAGCCACCGTGTCCCGCACGGCGGAACAAGGTTTGCACTGTGTAACATTCTATTAAGGCTTTCATTGCTTTTCATTTCCCCTTCGTTTAATATATTCAAAGGAGGCATTGCTTGTTCTAAGATGATCCCTGCCTCGCCGTCGAGTTCCGCCGTCACACAGTGTATTCTAATCACCTGACACGATGAATTAGTGTCAGGAAACTACTATTGCCACTTTCCATCCCGGAAAATAACTTCCTAGCGCTCCCTGGTATGTGTCTCATTCAGTGACTGTAAATAGAACAGGCAGAGAGAAAGTAGAGAGGGAGGAGGCAGCATCCTGTCCTCCTGGGCCCAGGCCACAATGCGGTCCAGCAGCGCCCTACAAAGGGACCATCATCTCCCCGCCTGCCGGCGCTCTCCTTTTCCTGTCCTTTGTTGGGCCTGTCATCCTCAACATGCCTTCCTCCGTCCAGATGGGGACAGCTGATAGCAAACGGCCTTTTAGGGGGTCACCTAACTGATGGCACGGGAAAGGTTGAAGGTCACCCGTCTTATCTGCAGTGGGCTGTCACCTACCTAGCAGGTGTGCTGCGTCAGATAGCAGCTCGGCGCTTTTGTGCCACTGTGCTGCAAAGGATTCTGGGAGCCCTGCCAGGCTCGTTGGCGACGAGAGGAATCACTTTTACAGCAGTTCGAACGCATGCACGTACCGCACTGTCCCCAAACCCTAGTTTCATTTTAAGCTGCTGTTTGCGCTGCTGTGAGCCATCTCTATGTTGTCAATCATTTTAGTGTCCTCACCCTAACACTGGCGTTCTCATGGATTAGGTCATTGTGGCTTTTACTGTATTGGCTCAGTAGCACGGCAGATCGTAGATAATGGTGTCCCTGTTCTTCTTTAACCTCTGTTTGAAGGTAGGACGTTCCCCCTGTTTTGTTTTGTATTGATGAAGTGCCCGTATGCCCCTCCCCTTTGTTTGTATTCCAGAGAGAAGGAGAAGGAGATGAACCCAGACGTGACGTTTGGGGAGACCTGGCTTTTCTTCGGCTGCCGTCACAAAGACCGGGACTACCTTTTTAGGTGAGTGTCGGAAGGGCCGTCCGTTTACACACACACACACACTTTCACACCCCCACTTCGATCCTTCTCCGGCCTCCATAAATCTCCCCTCGCCGCGTCCTTGTTTGTTGAATCCAATCAAAAGGGTTCTCGTTTGGTAGAGGGCTCGTCTTTTATGTTCCAGCGGCGTGACATCACAACATGTCGGTTACTCTGTCCTTCGACACGGCCGCAGCTGCGAAATGAAATTGCTCACTTGAGGGATGCCCGAGTCACGACAGAAAATATTGATGAACAGGATTTGGATCCTCCCAGGCCCTTGGGTAACACTTCTTCAAGGCCGCGTGGGAGAGGCTGGGATGGCGCGTACCACAACCGGTGTTGTTACCAGAAGGGAGGCTTGCTGTGTAGAACCACACAGATTTTAAAGACAGAGGTAGATGGAGTCTAGCTGTTCCTACTTGACAGTTGCTACTCAATGATGTTTGTAACCCCTGGCAGGCCTGCTGCATGCAGCCACAATATTTGAACTATTAGGCTGCTACTTCCCCTCAATGAAACTAAATACAAGCTTTTCTTTTTGGCCTTGTTTGTGGATAAGTTACCAGCAACAGCACAAAGCAGAGAGCAAGGCCAAATGACGTTGGCAATGGAGTCTCTTACGAAAACAATAGCAGATCAAAGATGTCTCTGTTTATTTAGTAGAGAGCACCTCACAGCCAAGAATGGAATCTTTCAATTCCATACCCTACGGTGTTGACTGAAGTGGTTATGTGTGTATTCCATTCAGCTGTGCAGAACAATGACCGCTAACCAACACCTCGTACTGAGATAAACACATGGAAAGATAGCTTGCCTGAATACAACAGTGGACATATTCATAGCACAACAACAGTCATTCATGTGGAAACTAAAACAGGCTTGACAATTGTTACGTTGACTTTAAAGCCGCGTGTTGCAAACAGAGCTAACGCTGGTTATACGTAGGATAAAACATTTAGACCAAAGACAAACATAACCATACCGGCCCTTTTGATGTTAGGAAAAAGGGGCCCTGAGCCAGGATGTGACACAGGTCTAATTTGGTCCGAATGGTCAACAAAAACAAACAGGCCTCTCTGTGTGATGGTCTCCGCTCAACCCCAGCACTTAACATCTGGTTTCTGGGCCTGACCAACAGGACCTCCAGTCAGCTCCAGCTCGACCCCGACACCCAGTCCCACTTCCCCTCTGGTTCCACACGTTCACTCTGTCTTCTCACCCTCTCTAACATCAGCTCTTTAACGGAATCGGATTTCACACTTGAAAGGAAATAGGATATTCAGCTCTTACCGGGGGCAAATATATGTGGAGAGGCGTTTTTTTGGTTGTTTTTGTTTTTTGTACCAACACAGCAGTGCAAGAAAGTGTCTCTCGGGTCTTTTCTTACTTGTCAAAGTTAAGTCGGATCTCAGAATCAAAATACTGCTTGACCCCGGGATTGTGGAGCCTGTTGTATTGCCAGAGGCAGCATCTGTCCATAGGTCTGTCAGATCCTGCCTGATGACACCGGTCCACAGCCGTTCAACCTTTCATTTCCCTTTTTATTTCTTCCTCCTGCGCTTGTACTGCTATTGCTCTTTGTTTTCATTATAGGAAAAAAAAGATACAGACTTGCTCGCAATGAATGACTCATCCAGCGGGCAAAGGCAATTTGCTGAACCAACGCATGGAGGCCACAGTACGTGACAACCAACCAAAACGAAGGCGATAGGATAGAAGAAAGGAAAATGGCTGGCGTCTCATCTCCCCCCCCACACACACACACACCCCGTGTTACGGCCTCGGCATTCTTTTATGTTTTATTAAACAAGCCCGGCCTGGAAGTGAGAGAGAAACACAGCCTCCCCAGGCAGAGACCTTCACCAATGATCTCCGGTACACGTTCCCTTTGCGCCGGCTTAGCCAGCTGCTTAAGTTTAAAGGAGGCTCTCGAGACGCCCACAAACCCCCCCCCCTGTAAAGCTCCCTGCTCCATCAAGGCCCTGTAAAGAACACTCGGGCTCAAATGCTCTAACTCGAGCAAGTCATCGTCGGCATGCCGAGCAAGGCTACGTCCAGCTGCAAGGCATCGACTCTTTCAGCGGAGGCTTATAAAAAAAGAGACCCGACCTTGATTTGTGAAATCCACATTTCCAATAATACTGTAACTGAAATGAGATGTGAAATAAAACGTGCTTTTTGTGTCGTGGCCTTTATTGTGCTTGCGGGAATTACATTTGGTTTCATCATCCGTTAGGAATGAGGAGTGATTCAGACCAGAGATTGTAAAGATTCAGTGGATTAAAACACACCGACACATTACATACAGCATGTGTTGACTTGACTCTGCCCGTTGTGGCTTGACCAGAAGAAGTGCATGTAGCCTATCACCTCTGACGACGACCTCTAACCCCCCCCACCCCCCTGCGCGTCCTTTCCAGAGAGGAGCTGGAGGAGTTTGTGGCCACAGGCACCCTCACCCATCTGAAGTTGTGCTTCTCCAGGGATCACCAGGAGGAGACCCCTCCAGGCCCCAGATATGTGCAGCACAACCTGCTCCTCCACGCGCCTCAGATCACCCACATCCTCCTCCGGCAGAACGGATACCTCTACGTGTGCGGGTAAGAAGGCGGCGTGCTGCAATTACACGAGAATCCGAGATCTAAGAGGATTTTCAAGTGCGCAATCAAAGTAGACTATAAGAAGTGCCTGAGTGGTCATCTAAATGCGGGGTGTAATGAGTAGAACACTATAAGGATGTGGATATGGAAATGAGGAAAGCTCCTGGTAAGGGACCTGTCTAATGGCCAGCCCTAAACTTAACACCCTGTTTTTTTCCTACTTGGACTAGGGATGCTAAAAACATGGCGAAAGACGTAAACGAAACGCTGATGGAGATGGTTGGAGCGGAGCTGCAGCTGGACAAACTGGACGCCATGAAGAGACTGGCCGTACTGAGGGAGGAGAAGCGGTACCTGCAGGACATCTGGAGCTGAGGGGGTCGGCTGCGGAGGGTGGGGCATGCCCACACCGGCATCCACTTCATTTGCCAACCCTACGACGAACAGGCAGCCGCGTGTCATTACTCAGACAGTGAGAGCCACGTAGATCCCATGTTCTAGGTTGAGTGTGAACTACTGCGACAAAACACAAACTGTCCACTGCACTTTGTAAACTTTTCCTCTTTGGCAGTCCAGACCGACCATTCGGAATGGGTTCAAACGTTTTTTTGTGGATGCATGCAAGACTATTCCACACACACATTTTCTCTGCGTTCTGTCGGTTACTCAGTGGGGTCTGGGGATTTGACGTGGAAAAAAGTATTTAAGAAAAATCCCTACCAATGCACCTTTTATCAGGATACTCCCCACATGCTGCTATAGGGACAAGGAAAGTGATTGGGGATTGCATATTCAATCTACGCACAGGAACTCATCACAAACTGTGAAAAACAAATTAAACAGTGCCTTCTATCATGAGCTAATAAAAGTTTCGAATTTTAAGTCTTATTTCCCAATTTCTTTGCTTTCTAAGCTAAAGGCGCGTATGTGCGCGCGTGTGTGTGTGCATAGACACAGACACGCTTCATAAGAAAGAAAGAGGCGCTTCTAGATAATGACTTGTGATTGATTTTGGAATGATTGTGTTCCAATTTGAGGATAATTTGATTGCTCAAGGTGACTGTCTTCAGAAGATGAAGTCTGTGCCGGCTCATTTAAGGAGCTTCTCGATGGGTTTTTCAATGCACCACAGCACCCCAGAGAGAAGCCTTTTTCAGAACGAAATCAAACGCAGCAGTCTTTCTATTCTTCTCCTTGAAGGGAGGAGAGATGAAAACATGTTCACGTAATCTGCAGTCTGCACAACAGATGACTGGCTGCTAAACGATGTTGACCCACGTGAACAAAACATTCCCCTGTTATGAAGGACTAGGCCACAGAGGTTAGGGAGGGAAGATTGTTGCAGCTCAAGCTGTCCTTGTTGAGACATTGTTCACCGGAATTGTTCCTCATGTCCTCTTTGTACTGCGTCACGTCATCCAGGAGGGAGAAAATCAATGCTGCCTTGTAAAACAAATCAGCTTGGCTGGCAGGTTAGGATTGTAAGATAATTAAAGAAGGATAAGAATGATCTCTTGCAACTACAAAGCACTGGCAGAATAGGCCCTCTGGGAGGAGAAATGACTGACTTGTTTGATAGACTGTTGTCCTCAGTGGGCATCATAAGCAGTAGTTTAGTAGAAGTGATGTGGGGACTTGTGATGGGCTATGAAATATTATTACCAGCGTGTGAAAGGAACTTCAAATCAGTGGGATGCGGGGAAAACTTAATTTGTCCCATCCCTGCCGATTATGCCTTTTTTGAGCCAGTGGGTTTAGAGTAGTGTGTGTGTGTGTGTGTGTGTGTGTGTGTGCGTGCGTGTGGCCCGTGCCGAATTTGAACCCAGGCCACTGCGTGAAGGACCAGCCTTTGTGGGGGACAAAGTTAGGAACGCACGTAAAGAGTGTTTGAGCAAGTGTCCTAAAACGCACCAAAGAAGATAAATAGTCAGAACTTTCCTTAAGTATGGCTTTGAGTTTGACTAAGGGGGGACGCCCCATGAGAGTGGCTGTCTGTGAGGTGTTTTGCACAGGCCACATCTGTCTTCCCCACCCGCCCGCCCGTGTTTACCTAGTCTATTAGCATGCGCTCATCTGCTCCTGAATAATGGCCGCTACGCTTCAAGACGAAGAACCCTTCGACTCCCAGCTCGACCTGTATGGGCCATGGACTGATGAACTTTTTTTGAATTACGGTTTCCTAATTAAAAAAGGTTCAAGGTGACTTTCACGTCTGCGGAATAACAGAAGATGTGACGCGCGGAGAAGTTACTGAATAAATCAGAGCAGACTTGAAACTGGGGGGGTGCGGGGTGTGTTTGGGGGGTGGGGGGTGGGGGGTAGTTGTAGCCTACTCACATGATCGATTCCCTTGTTAAGACTGTCTTAAATGAAGCAGAAAGTGTGTGTTGAAGATAATGGGTGTCATTAGACAGGAGTCCCGGGTCGGGGAGCACAGGCGCTGCACTTTGTTTTCATCAGGTTTACAACACACCCCATCATCCACATTTATGCTTCAGATTTTGGTAATGCTGACCAAAAATACCTAAAAAGTACCAAAAGTATTCTCTAACATTGGGATTTTACCAAAGGGTACGTATATTATGGACACAGTTCTAGTACTGTGTACAAATGAGGGATCCTTAATACAAATCATGCTGCGATTATAGGGGTTGAGCAATCCTGTAACTAAAATATGCACAAAAAAAAAGTACAGTAAGTGTTTTTATGATAAACTACTACATATTATTTGGACTTGCGCACAATGAATAATTCATACACAATGCATCTATAAAGTAAGCTTCTCTGGGAAAACAAGGCTTTGGTGGTTGTTTTCAGACTTGAAGGTTTAAAGTTGTGCTTCTGTGGAAGAGAAGCTAGTTGCTGCCGCTGTCAGACACTGTGATTATGACTCACCTGGGGCTACTTTTACCTGCTGGCTGCAACGTTAATGACAGCATTTTCACCTTTCTTTTGCTTGCTCTCCGAGTGCAATCAATTTCAGCTCCAGCGCCATTGCCACACGTACGTATAGCGCACACACACACACAGCCACACACATCCTAGTTTGCTCCAGAGAGGCCCAGCTGTGCACAAACACCCTAACTTCAGCATCTGTCAGGGCGGGGGAGGAGGGGGTTGATCCATGTTTTTGTTCAAGGCCGCTGTGCTGCTATTGAGTTCCCTGCCTTCCAGAACCAGAAGTGAGGGTTTTTGTGCCGTGTTTATTGACGGAGACGGAGAGGTACCTCTTGTGCCCTTCGAGCAGAGAAAACCTCTGCCTCAACAGACGCTGGCAGCCGGTGGATGCGTTCTGTAGCGTCATTTTTTAACTCATTCATACCAGGTCATCGTTTTCAAGCAATGCGGCTAGGAAAACACAGAACTCAGCAAATCATTTCTCAATGATAATGCCGTGTTGGACACTTTTGGTCGTCATTAGTCAAAGTAAAAACACACATAGATTGTTTAACATTTCAAAGCTTTCAGCGGCATGTTTGTGTTTTGCGGGATTTATGACGTCCTCTGTACCGACAGCCATAATGGCTTATGCAAATGAGTAATTAATTGGATTCGCTGGAGATGAGTGTGTTTGGCAGTAGGGGACGTGCCCAGACTAAAGAATCTACTAAGTGAGTGTACATGTTTGTTTTTCAATGACTCTATGAGTTGTGTTTGGGCGCTCTTGCTGGACACACAACCGAGTATTTCTAGCATTACGTTGACGTTCCCTCTTGTTTCTTCATTAGAAAAATAGCATAAAGAAAATCATGTTTTTGCAGACATAAATGCAACTTGGTAACTTCAAGTAGTGAAACAACACAGACCTCAGAACATATACTGAAAGTCACTGAACTTCCTCTCTCATTTCAACTGGGGTGATTGGCCGGTCTAATCTTTGGCCCGGCTGTCCGTCACAATACGGCCGCTGAAAGGGGCTCATCAACACCAACCTAATGTCCAGCTTTAATCACAGCATCCCCACTCCTCCCGGAGGAGTGTCGGTAGGGAGCCTGGAGGAGAGGGGGATAGACGTGTGGAGACAAAGATGCGATGAGAAAGGTAGTCTGGATTGGAAAACAATAAGGTTAGAAAAGAGGGAGGAGAAGGAGGATATGACCAAGGTGAGACCGGAGAAGGGATCTGATTTCTTTGTAAGGACCCTCAAATGTATCGTATCTGTCTCTCTGTGGTATATGCCAAGAGGCCAACCTAGCTGACCCTAGTCCACCCCTCCCCCCCACTCCCACACTGAGTCTCAGACTGGCTACCACGCATGTGTAAAATATACCAACACAGACATACATAAACATGACATGAACTATTACTAAGCAACTCCAGAGTTATTTTATATGATAAGTTTTAAGTCTGAATCAAACACTAGGTTTGAAATAGTAAGCAAAATCCAACCCTATGTGGTTGAATAGCGCTAATATGCATTTATTATTGACTAAACTGCTTGTGTGATTAATCATCCTGCTGTAGAGTGACAACACATGTGTATAATTGGACAGTTTGGATGTCTCTCAGCGATATGGGTCTTATTGAAAAATCTATGTATATGGAAAGCAATTACGCAAGCTGCAACCTCAATGTTATGCATTAAAGGTATTCCTGTGCTCAAGGGAATCATACATCAATGTTGGTTTTAAATGTAGAGATTGGAATCTCCAAGTTACAAAACACAGTGACAAATTGAGTCTTGGATTTGCAAAGCAACACGTAACAAAAGCGTCTTAGCGCAAACACATCTAGTGACCATGGCAATGAAGTAAGATCATGGTTGAAAACCTCCCACACGCGCACACACACACACACACACACTCTAATTTGTCTGTTTGCTTGCAGAGTTGTGCTCGGTCCCCTGATGCGTCACCACTCCCGTCAGATATCTTTGAGTTTGATGCAAGCTCATGAACTAGTCTCCCATTTAAAGGATTGCCTATGGGAATCAACCCGGGGCTAGAATACCCTCTTGCGTGCCTAAGCACACGCTCACACATATGTCCAAAACCCGACCATGCACATCTGCTGTCTTAATGATGCAGGGGAGCTGTGTGTGAATGGGGCTGGTGAGGGTCTTGATGTCCTTAGAGGAATAATCGTGGAGGCCGAAGAGAAAGACTCGAGACGTAATGAGGCAAGGCTCCAATTAGAAGGCGCTGGTGTCACTGAAGGCCCTGCCACAGTCCTTCAAACAAGCATCTCAGCGCACGCGTGTGTGTGTGTGTGTGTGTGTGTGCGAGTGTGTGCGTGTGTGAGTGTGTGTGTGTGTGCATGCGTGTGTGTGCGTGTGTGTGTGCGAGTGTGTGCGTGTGTGCGTGTGTGAGTGTGTGTGTGTGTGCATGCGTGTGTGCGCGAGTGTGTGTGTGTGTGTGTGTGTGTGTGTGTGTGTGTGCATGTGTGTGTGCGCTTGTGTGTGTGTGCGCGAGCACGTGTTCAGTCCACAAATTTACTCCCAATGCTAGCTCAAAGACGTCTGTGAAAGGCTGTCTGCAAGCTAAGGCTGGCTATTAAAGTGACGGTACATGGCCCGCTCCGTAAACCTTTGAATGTGCGGCGCTCCGGCCATCCAGTCCAAGGCCTCCATGCCTCCCCAGGTGATTGCGAGGACGATCTACCGCGACATACTGTAATAGAACTGCCCGCTTTTGCCCTCCCTCCTGGAGCCTTGATCCCATCATTGGCCTGAGGTTAAACACCACGATTGTTGGTGCTCTCTGGGAGGGCCAGGCGGTTACTCTAGGAGAAAATAGCTGTGGGCTCAGGGAGACTCTCTCGCTGTCCGGCTTGTTATCTCCGCGGCACCATATCTGCACGTGGGTGGTGAGGGTGATGACACCAGGATGTAATTGCCGGTTCCAGAGACGGGAGGGCTTATTTTGTAATTGGCTCTAACATTAGGTACCCTTTGAAATCGGACCGCATCCTTTTTATTTTTTGTGGCACCCTCCTGATTTACAAAATCCCCTTTATGTAAAATGGAAATATAATGATCAGGTGTTTTTTACATTTCTGAAAGGGACAGCACGGAAGGCTATTGTCAATGTGTTGAAAAACATACCGCTGAAATGGCAAGATATGTTTTAGTTTGTAGGTAACACTAAAGGCTCAGCTATATGATGTGTACTTCATGCTTTATAAAGGAAACAAATTCATCTTGAAACAGTAGAAATGAATGGGAGCCTGCTGTATTGAATGTAGACGTCCCTTCTACTTCCGCATTCTGACCTCTTTAGAAAAACCACCACCTGTCGTCTTCACATTGGCTTGATTTCCTACGAGCGCCCCATAATGGAGGAACTGTGAAATACAAAATACTGCCTCGTTCTTAAAGTCTCTTGCTATGAGTCACTGTCCAATTGTTGTACAATTGTACAATTTGGCAAACTATTCTTCAAGTAAATTACCACCCTTTCCACTTCAACAGTTTGAATTCTTCTTCTGTGACGTTTTGTGAGCAACGCACCTTCATCTCACATCATCACTGTGGCTCGTTATACGATGTATGACAGCTTTACCCGAGCACCAGATCATTCTGATGATCCCAGTCCCTTCTAGAGGGGAATAAGCCCTTCAGAATCCTTGGAAGGCTGCTATGTCTTCATGAAATCTGAATAAGTGCGAGGAAACGTGGTCACGCTGGAATCCAAATCAAAAGTCCCAGAGCAGGCAGGCAATTACTTGTGTAAACGCTCCGGTCCTCTGCGACACCCCATCATGAGTGCTGTCCTTTCTCTTTTTTTTTTGGGGGGGGGGATTTTGCAATGGAAGGAGGGAAGGTGTTTGTTTTAATCTCATAACCCTGATCCTCTACACAAAGCTAGTGATACGTGTGAATATTGTATTGAAGATAGGCATCTAACAGCTATGACTAGTGAAAGTGTGTTCCATTCATTCATTCATTCATTCATTCATTCATTCATTTATTTATAAAGCTAAGGACCTTACTCCTCCAGATGATGTCATGCTGTAAATAATGCTGTTGCAATCCTTGAGTCATGGCTGAAAATGCATCTTGCACTTGGCCTTCCAAATTCACTTTAGAATCATTGCCAAAAACACGGCTTGTTTTGAGTGCCCTTGGTAGTGCCCCTTCCCCATCGATCCAGTGTATACCCCAGTTCATGCCATGTGGACTGACAGACCATCATTTCCTGACCTCGTTGGGTCATATTTTCTGACAGTCAGCCCAGAACTCAAGCGTGGACCGAAGGGACAGAAAAGCTGGCACTGTTACAGGAAAAACCCTCCCTTCTGTGGAGGCTGCCAGTGTAAGTCTAGCTGACCAGCGGAGCCATTACTCAGAGCCTCCCTCTGAGGGACGCTGTTGTACATGTCACCTTGACCTGCGGGCCAATCACCTGTCTGCTCTCACAGTGTCACATGGCCAGGCCGGCACTTATTAACACGCTATTCGTTATTTTTGAGTTAATTAGAAATACTTATTGAGACATTTAATATGAAATAAACTTATGGACGTTCAGAGTAACGGTACATGTTTGTTAATTGTATGTATGTCAATCAGCAAAGCACGTGTGGAGGCCTGTTGAGACTAAAGCACGGGGCTCGTTGCTGTCAAGATCCGTGCCGTCCTCCCGTTCAAACATCTTTGTGCCTCTCAGAAATTCTTTCTGCCTCGTATTGATTCCTTGTGCCATGTGAATCCTCTTGGCTCTAACTTCTCCTTCTGGCAGCAGGAAAAGCAGGGTTTGGAGTTTCTCCGCCAGTGATTTGCGAAGGCGGACTCGGACCAGACGTCTGCCGATGAGTTCTTGAAGGGCGCTCTGCTCCTGCCTGTCCACCACTTCAACACTATCAAATCAGCACGGGTGTGAACTCTAGATAGTAACACTTCGAAACAGACTT
Source organism: Galaxias brevipinnis (assembly GCA_036023535.2). Lineage (NCBI taxonomy): Eukaryota > Metazoa > Chordata > Actinopteri > Galaxiiformes > Galaxiidae > Galaxias > Galaxias brevipinnis. The sequence goes on from JAVQIZ010032479.1 coordinate 16,082, forward strand.
TCCAATTTGTCTGTTCAGGCTTACATAGGGTTTTACTACAGCTATGAGACCATATACAGCCTACTTAATCTTGTTGAATTTGATTTCAGTTTCAGCTGAACATAAGGATTGCGGGGAAGTGGTAAGAAAACAAGAGATCTTATAAAGCTAACATTCTAAGTCTTCATTTTGTTTTCCCCACTTGCCCACTAATCAATAAAATGCTCATAACTCTTTAACCAAACATGCTATGTCTAATCTGTTTGCAGTTATACATTCTCCACATAATTGTGAAAATGTCATGCACATACGTTTTCCTCCATCTTGTATACAAAGGGGTTCAAAATGCTGATCTTTGGTCAAATATGTTGGCCGAAGAATATTTATGTAAAGCTGTATGAAAGCTTCTTCATAAGGAATAGTTATCATCAAATAATCCTGTAGATATTTTTATCATTGGAAATACAGTAACTACTCATATTCTTCAAAATGGTATGTAAAGTTTAGATGTGTGTGACAAACGTTTAGAATGTCAACTTCATATTTTTGTACAGAATAGAATTTTGGAACTTTTTGACTCAGGCTGGAAAGGGTTAAGTCAAGTGTATAAAATACTGTGATTACTCTTTATAAATAGTATTTGTACCTGAGCCTCGGATACTATAATGTTCCTTTCATGCATCCATTGTTGCTAATGATGAATATTTGCTTACGGTGAGCCTCACTATTGGCTTTTTGCTAATTGGATCTTGGACAGTGATGCCCACCCACTGGTGGACTACTGGGGTTTGATAAATTGGCTGCTCTCTTTTCTTTGTCTCCCTTATGCTATTTTTGGGAGTTGGCTAAAGCTGCCGTTTATTTTTGTGTTGTGCCTCATGAAAAGCTAACCAACTGACCTTGTGATCGAAATGAAAGCGAATGACTTTGTCCCAGAACCACAGACAGGTACTGTGGATACTTAAATGTTTAGATTTTTTTAAATCCATCCAGCAATGCCAGGTACATTAAAAACGTTGACATCTTAAGGAAACTGCCTCTGATCCTTTCATTTTGGATTTAAAAGCGTTTCATGAGATAAACTCATTGATGTCAAGCCATTCTGTAATGTGTTCCATGGCGAGGGGGTAGAATACACAAATACCCCTTTTCTAATTACCATATGGGCATTTGGGACAGAAAGCATCAAACAGTCCTTAGAACGCAGAAAGCATGATTAAATCACATAGGTAGTATGGGAGCAGACAAAGCATGGCCTTTATAAAGATGTACCAATAACCGAGCTTACGGGTGGCCAGAGCAGGCCATCCTACCCTAGAGTGTAACTCACAGTGGTGTGTCAGAGCTTTACAATTGGTCAGAGCTTAACCAGGAAACATGGAAAGCTGTGTCAACCACATGACGACACTGAGCAGAGGTGTGCATAATAGATCACCACAGTCCAACACAAGTAAAAAAAAAGTGGAGGCAACAAGTAGCTTTTTTACATTAAAAGAAAAACACAACTTTTTTTCAAATAAAAGCCCGGTTTAAGCCCAATCTCACCAAGGTAGGCTACTGTACATGTGGCTTGAAAGTGAGGGAATCATCAATCCAAATATCCAGGTATTATAAGAGTTAACATTCCCTATTTCACTTTCCAAGTGTGACCACCAAAAGGATATTTTATGGTAAACATAAGTTTTGTCTTGTCTGTTTGAAGAGCAAGTTTCAGCTGAAGTAGGGTATTTTGAACAACAATAAAATCATTTTATAAGTATTCAATGTCCAATTCAAGAGTTGACGCACAGCAGTATATAACAGGGTCTAACAGTATATAGCAGTAGATTTTTTATATAAATAGTGAAAGTGGATCTAATGCAGATCCCTGAGGTACACCCTTGTAAACGGATACAACATACGACACCCAACTACTACTATTCATCAAGTTCGCGGCCATTGCCTGCCACCTCTACTTCGGAGCATCCGAACACCCAAATGGGACTCCTCCAGCTGTCCATCATCCTACTTACACATGCATCCAGAAAGGGTCGATGCATCGTGTTCTGAACCATTAGATGAGGAGAACTGATCCGGGGATTCTTGGACGGACTATACCACTACTACACATTTTTTATTGTTTGAAATTGTTTCATTACTCTATTTACAAACAAAAAAAATCTTGTTTACAGTAATGAACTGTCGTCTAAACAGGACACTGCTGCAAAAGAGGCTTTATCTCAATCAGTCAACCCTGTATAAATACATTAAAGAATATTATCAGGAAATAGACATCATAGACATCATATCCGATGCACTGAGGCCTATTTTCTAACTTTGTTTGAGCACCTAGCAACTGCTTGTTCCGAGAGTCCGGAGTTTAGAAGTAAGTCTACGTTTCATGGTCAACTGTGCCGAAACATTGAACAGATCAATACACCTAGAGAGATGCACAATGGTGCTTCTTGTCAAGTTCAACAGAGATGTAATTTACCACCTTCAGTGCAGCTGTGATGGTACTATGATTTTTTTTTTCCTCAAGCCTGATTGATATGTTGGTACAATGGCTTTGGTATATAAAAAACCCTTTAGTTGATCACTCACAACAGCTTAAAAAATTTTAGCCAGTTCTGCTAAGTTATACATCGGCTTATATGCATGCACCTCCCAGTAATTGGACAGAGTAATTAAAGCCCTGAGTAATTTGACATGGAGCCCGGCTTATTACGTTGCTGAGAAATGACAGTGACCTCTAGGGGGACCCGTGCCGCCACATTAACCCTGGGGTCAGTGTAATTTATGGGCTGGTGGTAAAGGGAAAGTAAAACTTAGAGTCTGGGAGGTACACGGATTGTTCAACCCACACAGTTTCCATGGTCAGAATATTTAATAGATTCTTAGGTTGGGTGATAATATTCCACCACATACTGTCAGCACATACTGCATTATATTTCACTTATTTATGAAAGGCCCTCAAGTAGCAGACAAATAACGGTGCAAAATTGTGTCTTTTATTTATAATTTCCCTTTATGTTCACTCACCTGTCTTCTATTTCCTAGACACTTAATACTTATATAGCTTAGACCCCTAACGTTTCCTTGGTGTCATCTTTTGTCGTATTTTCTTGAAGAAGAGGAGTAGACCTTTGACCCGTAGTTTAAATTCTGGTGAGCTGCCGCTCTCGGCTGACGTTGTCATTGATGCGATGCCCAAGGCTCCAGTCAGACTCATTAGCCAGCAGATGTGAGGTGTCACAGGTATTGCCGCATCAGACACCTGCAGGTACCTTTCACCAAGGTGTGAATAAAACATCAGATTTTGTTTACTCTCTTGTTTAGGCATTATGCAGTCGCTAGCAGTCACCCGGTATCACACTCTATTCAAACTGAAGCGCTGCCTAGCCGCCCCGAGGGCAGATAACGCCGACAGAATGCTGCTGGCGTCATGCTGCTGGCATCGTACATTGGCCTCCATAAAGTCCGGGCCCTTGGCACTAGCGTCTCTGCGAGTCACGGACATGAATGTGTCGTGTCCTAAAGGACATCCCGCGAGACAGGGTTAGTGTCCTTTGTCCTACCTCCAAATCATATTTATGCCTGAAACCTGATTAAAGACCCCCACATGGAGATCCCTAATCAGATCATGTTTGTTTCTCACAGCTTAATTGGGGGCCAATTGAAATGCATTCCATAGTATACACACTGCAGGAGAACTGAGCCTTCTGGGAGTGACGAGTACAACCAACGTGGGTTAGAGCTTGATCCCCTCCTCCCTCCCTCCCTCCCTCCCTCCCTCCCTCCCTCCCTCTGACCGTCCTCCACTCCCTTTCTCTCTATCCTCTAATCTTTCTCCATATCTCTTATCTTTTGGTCGGGAAACACATAGATCAAAGCTTAAGAACAAGTCAACATGCTAGTGGCATGTTATTTACTGGCATTTCTCATACATAATGAAGGATGCCAATTTCTTTTTGATTTCCAAGCTTAATAGATCACCCTGAATAAAGCCTTACCTTTATGTCTCTGCAGCACATCAGTAGAATCAATCACGTTTATTTATGGAATCGTCAAACTATTTCCTATAATTCAATACCAAGCTTGGCTGTCTGTCCGTTCTACCTGTGTGTTTAATTGTTTATCTTTGTCATGTTATCAATGTTGATATTGTGAAGCATCTTTGGGTGTTAGAAAAGCGCTATATAAATAAAATGAATTATTATTATTATTATTAGTAGTAATAGCAGAACTGTCTTATTGTTTGTATTGTGTTAAATTAGACACACTAAGGAATTAATTATCCTGAATGGACCTTGAATTATTATAAAAAATTGCCATTCATTGTAATTAATAATTTATTCAATGTTATGTGTTACAATGGCAGAATGTAGATTGTTTTTGGCCCGCGTGGCCCCCGGTCCCTCTCCTATTTCTTACAATTCAATAAATCTCTGTCAGATAGTTTTGTTTGTTAGTTGTGGGCCAGACCCTTTGATACCTGGGGGACAGGGACCCAGACGACTTACCCCCCTGTCCCTCCTCCCTGTCTTTTATTTCCTCCTAAACCCTCACTCCTCAGTTCCTCGGTTTACACACCGTCCCAGGAGTAGAGAAAAATCAGGACGAATTGAAATGAAACCTCTGAATGGGTGAGGAGGGACAGGCGGAGGAGGAGGAAGAGGAGGGTGGCATTTGATGCAGTCCAAGGCAACGTAGGCATTCTGCTGCGGTGTTCAGTCTGTAACTGTGTCCGTTCTTCATAATGATCTCCCTATCAGCCACAAGGCCGGCAGGGGAGAACTTGATACCCCACCTCTTGCCGACAGCACTTATACTCTCGTAGATTCGCCGTTCATTCTCAATAGTTACATCCACGGTAACCTTATGAATTTGTTGTAGTATCCATGGCACTAACTGGAAATGTGGGGTTGTGATGCATAGACGCCATTGTATTTGGATGAGACAGCTCTCGCCCTCACTCTACCTGTGTCTCCAGCTGGAATCCTAAAGTAGATTTTAAAGCACTGCTCAAAAACAAATAAAGGTGAATAGAGTCAAACAGTGAGCGGTTTACCCAGCTTGGCTGGCGGCCAGGGTAAACGCAGACAGACAGTGCTGTGTGGCGCACTCTGAATCCCCAGGCTTAAAAGTGGAGTTGACAGCTCGCAGAGACAAACTTCATCTCATCTGAAGCCAATTCTCCTCCAGAGGGGTTTTCTGGCCCCTAGCTGGCCGGACCAAAACAAAGTCAGTCAATCTAAGCCCGACAGAGGTTAGACACAGGATAAAACGAACAGGAGGGGAGAAACGGAGGAGGAATGAACAGGAGAGAGACAAAGTTCTCCTGGGGGACTAGGTTAATAAAATGGATTTGCATGTGTGAGAGTGTGCGTGTGTGTGTGTGTGTGTGTGTGTGTGTGTGTGTGTGTGTGTGTGTGTGTGTGTGCCTGACACACAGCCACACACATCCATGTTAACGTCTTCTTCTTCTTCTCTGCACGGCGCACGAGTATAAAAGACCATTGTGTGTGAGGTGGGAGGGAGGTAAGGTTGAGTCAGCACAGCATGCTCTTTCCACACTGCTGGAGGCCCCAGACACTGAGACCTGCAAGTACCTCTCACTTTGTTCGGAGACAGATCAAATTCTACCACCTTGGAAATATCACAGACCGACGGGAAAGGCAGACTGCAAATAAGACGGTTGTCAAATAAGAGTGTGTGGAATATGCTAATGAGCGGGACGGGAGCGCTATCTGAATGTGAATAATAGCAGGCTCTGTAGACCCACTGCCTGTGGAGTAAGAGGACAGGTTGCTTACCCGCAACGCTGTGTCCAATTAATCCGCAGCTAGACCGTCACAGGTCAGAGGTCAACCAAAACACAGTCTCCCAAACCCTTTGAAGTGGCATTTGAATGTGCTGTACTAACACGCTTTTAATTGATTCGATGAAACGCAATATAAGTGGGGAAGATATCATGAATTCCTGACCTCAGAGCCACATTAATAATCAGAAGAGGCTGATTTGTCAATGGCATCAATCTTTGATTTAGAGTGGGTCGGCCTGTGATGACAGGACCTTTAAGGTTTGGCGAAGGTTGTGGAGTGGGGCTGAGATAGGACAACCCCTATCCTAATTACTCTCATCAATCACATTCAGCCCCTATCTGATCTCCTTGTGAAAATGACGAGCAGTATCCTTAATAAAAGATATACTGCTGAGGAGGAGTTTCACGTGATATAGAACGCATATGGTACAAAATTAATTATGTTTTTTTTTTTGCTGAGATTTGATGACATCGTGTTATATATGTGCCCAGAGGTTGACTATACCATTTGGAGGCAGGCAGGAAGGGCATGTTGACAAACTAGTATTCATGCAAGGAGAAGCATGATTGATGATCTCCCATTTGGGAGGTTTAGCTGCTCCGCAAGTGACCTTTGCTTTAATCGGTCCAGTTTTGCCCTAACCCGGAGTCTAGAGTTGCACACAGATTAGGTACATTAGTCAACGGTGAAGCATTCTTATTACAAGGTCGAAGAGTTATCAGTGAGTGGAATGTTACTGTGGAATCTCAGATGAGCTGGAAACACAAGCCGTTCTAGTGGATTAGACGTTGAGTCCAGCTCAAGTGGTGGCTAGTTGTTCTACTGGGGCCACCCATCCAAAAAAACATATCATCTTATGGCACTTCCTGACCTACCAGGAAGCTGTTGATCAATAGCTCGTTGTAAGGCTGATTAGAAGAAGTGGATGGATTTACAGGTTGAGAATAAAAAGAAATAGAATTCTGGAAACTGAAGTCCGTATATTTTTTTAACGGCAACAAAAATGCATTTGGAATGAACAAGTAGGTAAACACGCTCCAGCCAGCCAGATTTACACTGTGTCCATGTTGTTATTGCATGCTTTGCATCCAATTCCCTGAACATGTTGCCCAGTTACACATGGCTTATGATGCAGTGAGGAGGAGGGTGAGGAAAAACATCCTTTGGTTGAAGATTTGTGGATGAAAGATGGAAAACAAAAGCTTGTGAGGCTTATGGCGTCTCACTCTCACTTATAAGATACATTAATATAGTAGTTTAGTCATACAAAGCACAATGATTACTTTCCCACACCTTAATGAGTGCGGAGTAACAGATGCCTGGCCATTATGTTTTTCACAGTTTCCGTCGCTCTCTTTTCAAAGGCAATCATTTTCCTTATGAGGAACAATCCCTTAAGTGTTTTAGTGCAGGACTTGAGTACGTTCATTAATCAAAAAGACAAATCATACCTTGAAAAGGCTCTCTGTCTATTCTCTATGGCAAAAGCTCGAAAGGCTTGTGAAAACCTTCATATTCTCTTCATAATATTTCATTAGGAAAGCATTTACTGCAAAAGGCATTCGATTGTGTGGCCGCACTCTATCTTCACTCTGTCACACATTTGTTCTCTCACTCTCTCTCTCTCTCTTTATCCCTTCTCCTTTCATACTGAACGCGGTTGTCTTCCAGTAGGTGGTAAGTATTTAACCGTGACCTTTAGTCGACATCGGCAGACATTGAACTAGCTGAACCGCAAAATGTCAAGTCCATACATAAGCCCCACCCACATTGACACAGTTTATCGTGGCATTCATTTATGTACGGCGTGATAGCCTTTCTACTGACTTCAGTTTGACTGACAGTTGGTCTGATATTAGCACATTATTGTGCTATGCCCCCATTCATTGTAATTAATTAATAGGCTGTTTTTCCCTAGCCTCATTTGAAGGCAGTATCATGAAACAGGAGGGGTAATTAGATAAGGTTAATACCTCAGCCTCCGGAGAAGTAGAGAGTGGTGACTTTAAAGACCTTATTTTGGGAGCAGAGCTACAGTAGGCTGGGTGTGTAGTGGACTGTATCTTTGTATTGGAAATCACTTTTAATCACGTTGTAAATCACAACAACGAATCTCAGCAACACTTACAAGTTACGTTTAATCCATCTGAGTTGGAATGGGCACACGCCACCGGTTCACAATGCTTTCACTAAGCACAGCCTTACACGCCCACAGGGTTGAAATCAAACCTTGCTTGATGAATGTGATAGATGGGAGTTTTACCAGACATGATGTCATGTGAAATACCAAGACTTATTCTAAAGCATTCTCAGTTACTTGGCTCGGAGCATAAATACCCTCCAATGAAACTCACAAGCTTTTCAAGATGGCTAATATAGACAAAAAAACGACCGCAAAGCCAGCCCTAGATTGAATACACCACAGGTGCTGAATAAAATATGGAATTTTTAAAACGTCCCCTTTATCAACAATGACCATAGGGCTTTTTAGAGTCCTATAGACAGGTGAGAGCTGGAAATACCCTCTGCGCTCCCACAGCATTGAAGAAACGTTCGTTAAAGCTGTCCCCTTAAGCTTTCTCCGCTACAGGCACTTGTTGTAGTGCCACTCAGTGGCTGTAGAAGACTTTCAAAGGGAGGAAGTATCCCTCAGACTTTTTACAATGAGCTATTTTGTTACAGGAAGAGGTCATCTTTGTTCCTGCACTGGTGACCCTATCCTGTCCATCTACTGGCAGGGCAACCTGCTCAGGGAAATGGGAAAGACTTGTTTGTAACGCAACCAGCTTGGATCTCTCTAGCGGCCCAAAGAATGCCTGCCAAATGCCAGAGGAAAAATATTTAGGACTGCCCACTTTAAAAAGAAGTCTTATAGATGAGACGACCAACTGATAGGGCCCTTCTGTTGTGGTGCAAGGCTCCCAGCTCTGTTGATGAAGACGAGGAGAAGAGCCAAGGCAGCTGGCCGTGGTTAACAGAATCAGGCCTTGTTAGCTGGCACACGGGCAGCGAGGGACAAAGAGGACATAGAGGGTGACTGGAGCGTGGCACCGGGTGCCATCTTGGTTCATTAACATGAATCACAGCTTTCATCGGAGCGGACAGGCCCCCACAAGGGGGACCTGATCAACTTGCGTGGATTCTGGCCACGTTTGCGAGGCTCTTGGCATCTCCTGGAGGCCCCGGCTTCCTCCAGCTGAGGGTAGGGATGGCGGAGGCACCTGGGGTGCCAGATGCCCTTGGGCGACCGCTACGGGGGCAGCGGCTCCTCCAATTGGCATGGAGGTCTATGGAGATATTGATCTTTTTAACTGGCATAGAAAGCCCATTGAGACATGCCAGCTCCAGCTCCTACCCACACACATCAACCCCCCTTAGGCCCACGAGAAGACACGTCTGTGGAGGCTCTCATGCAGCGAGGAAGAGCGGGAACGGGCTTCCGTGAGGAGGAAGTTGGACCGCCGACTGATCTGCCACCCTCCTCGACAAGAGCTAGGCGACAGCGACAGCTTTCAAAGTGGCGAGTCAGTCCCTGTGAGGCGGCACCCTGGACCCTGGGTGTGAAAATCCACTGACACCTTGGCCGGGCGACGCCCTCTCCCAGAACATATAGACTTGGTGTTAGCTTCAGTGACTGGGGGAGGTGTGCGGGGGGGAGGGGGGGAGTGCTCATGTGGGTGTGTGTCGTCGGGACTGTTCTGCTTGAGCCGCCTCGCCCACTGGACCCGCCCTACGTAAACAGGAGCAGGAAGCCGAGGAGAGAGGGCTGAGGGTCAGGGCAATGCGATCGCTAGCCGTGCACACATGAGGCCGTGTGAGTTTCCCAGTGGGGCACTCTCCATCTGTAGACGTTCACGATGATTACCCCTAAGTTCACCTCCGTGTTGCCATGGCTCCGGTTTCTTTCAAGGAACCGTTTTAATTTGACACGAGGCAGGTCACACCGAGGAAGGGAGACGCGGATTGCCTGTGGGTGTGTATGAGGACTCAGGCCAGCATGTGGTTCACATGTGCTTGGCGTGACGCATCGCACATCACGTGTCTGTGTGCGTGTAAAGTCAAATAGTCTCCTTAACGACGCCGTCGCAGCACCAACAACGCAATCACCACAATCGTGTGCTCAAAATAAAATGCGTTGGTTATTTTGGGGGCGAATTGTTTGCGATAGAACAGCCAACCTGCTGATGCGGTTTTGCCAGTGCTGACAGTAAAACCAATTCAGCCAGAGTTGCGAGGAAGCATTCTCTAACACTGTAGTGTCTGCAGGCAGAAAAGTCGGCTCCCAGAGGAAGCGTGAGGGCCTAATGGAACAGTCACGCTCCGCCACCCACTGACAGGAACAATGTCACTCACTTGCCTAGTTTGTCACTCACAGGCCTCTGTAGATGGGCTAATTAACGGACCGTGTAGGGAGTTTTAACGACTGAGGGACACCTGCAAGTTGATAGACAGAGAAGCGGACAGACACTCTGGACTCACATATACACACACACACACACACACACACACACACACACACACACACAGCTATGTATATCCGGCTGCTGTGAAGTAATGGCCTACATGGCCTTTAGTTTCTACTAAGTCAGACAGTCACAAATGTCACTTTGGAAGAGTCATTCATTGTCCTCAGGGCAAACGTCAATGGCGGCGAAGTGGAATGCCAGATGTGTCTAGATGACTAAGTGCAACATAAATAATGCTGTTTGGTGAGCTGTTGGGAATATAGTCCATAGGGGGAGAAATGGAAGTGCTGAGGAAATCCTTAACAGGATTCTATTACCTAGTGTTGTGCGTATCAAGTAATGACACATCCATCAAGGTCTGTATGGGGCAAACGGCCATTGTTCATTAGAACATGCAGTGAGCAGCCTGCTAGTATATCCGGTGCAGAGAGACCGTCATGAGAAACAGAATGCACACAAACATACAACAAATAATGTGTGCTTGTCTCTCTCTTTCACACACACACACACACACACACACGCACACGTACGCACACACACCTCTCAAAAGTGTCTGTGATGCTGAAGTGTCATTGCTCTCTCAGGTAAAGTAGGGTCCAGGCAAAGTGGGATAGATCCTCCAGAGCCAGACAGAGCCCAGTGATTTGGCTGTGTCAGCACTCCCTCCCCCACGCCCAGCAGCAGCTCCCACTGAAGGTGATTAATAACACCCTCCATTAGCTTCTGCTCACAGATGGCCCGTCAGGTTGAAGGTTGATGGAGAACAACAAGGCTGCGCTTCGCCAAGTCAAATAGATTACGATTAGACCCGATCACCCTCCCTCTTCCTATCTGTACCCTTCACGTATCCCTACGCCGATGTGAATGTCATCCATCACCCATGTTTTAACAGGGTTAACATTATTAGTTTGAGTTATCTCACTAGTATTAAATGATTATTGTTTATTGTTTATTATTGTTTTAACTTTTAAACTTTGTACAGCGTCTTTGAGTGTCATGAAAGCGCTTTATAAATAAAATGTATTATTATTATTATCGATCACATTTGTTATTTTATTTTAACAGGACCCTGAATATCACAGGACAAGAACTATCCCTGAAAATTAGAGACAAGGCATTGGGATCCCACAAAAAGAAGGACAGATGTGAAACAGAGTAGCAACTGTAATAAAATCAACCGTTGACTACTCACCGTGCCACCAATGATCCCATCCCATCCTTGTTCAGTCACATTGAAACAGTAGCTGCTTTTGAAATTCTCAACTGGAGTGAGTTAAAATGTGCAACAGGTAGGACTGCTCAAAATAGCCACAGCATATGATATACATATTAATTACCCCTTCGAAATCAGGCATAGTAAATAGGACCAAAAACTCACCGGCGTAAAAAATACGTTCTGACAAGCTTTGTGTATACGAAGCAGTTTTTAATGTATGCACAATAAAACAAGCAAACATGTAAAAAAGAGTTAGTTACAATTATAACATTGAATAATCCAACAACATTTATGGATGTACATTTTCAACAGAAACATTTCAGTTTGAAGAATGAAACTGGTGTTATATAGGTGGTGTTTCAGGTGGGGTTAGGCAGAACAATCATAGTCACATTCCATTTGGACATACTATCACAATCCTACCCTTACAAGTGAATAAACAGCCAAAGAAATAACGCGTTTCAAATTCATAAAAAATATATAAAGTATGGGGAAACATTTTAAGATGGGGGACAAAATCTATTTCGCTATTAATGTTCTTCTAAACGTACATAAATCATTTCTTCCTCTTGAATACAAAAAATGCTGTTGTTTTACTTTAACACTGATATTGAGTAGATGGATCTACAAAGCTAGTTATAGCCTTCAAAAACAGAACATACTGTACATTAACAACATAAGCAAAAATATTCAACACAGATATTTTACCCACTGCTGACTGCTAGACCCTGCGTGAGCCTTATAAAAGAAAAAGAAAAGATTTGACCTTCACGGCTAGTGATCTTAAAGATCTGCATCATGAATGCAGGACTTGCACGGAACCCTGACCCATTAGTTAAAGGAGTATTGATAGATTTAATCAGGCATCGTCAATAAGGCCACCTATTTGGGCCTTCAATAGTAACAGGGGTAACTGGCCCGGACAGATGCAAACGTCCTGAATCTCAAAAACCAGCACCACACTTCCTGGTGTAAGCCCAAGCCCCTGGAATGCGATCAACCATGCAGTATGAACAAAGCCACAGAGAAAACACGTCAGGTGAGGTCATGCAAAGCAGTTAGTTGGTTCTTTCCCTTCTTAGGAACCAAGGCTTGGTATCGGAGACTTCACAGGAAAGACAGGAGTTCCAGTATATTGACTTCTCCCTCTGTTTAGCGTTTTTGGAACCACTTCCCTTTTTTTGTCCACCATGGAAAATACAATTCCAGTTCTTTCTGTTGAGGAAAGTTAAGTCAATCTTGTGTTTTTTTTTCGTGCCTCGATTCGAGATTTCCCAGCAAACCAAAGAGCACCTGAAGAGTAGTGGAGTTTTCCCATCTGGTGGCATCACTGTGTTTTGATTGGATGCCAGCTGCCAATATGCCTTAGAGTGTGAAGGTCCCTATTGATGTCACACATTTCATCACAAATCACAAAGAATAAAAAAAAAAAACAGTCAAACAAAAAAATGGGATTGAGTGGGGGGAAGGGGGGGGGGATTTATTGTCCGCACAAAGTTACGGAGTTCAAGTTGCGACATGAGGGGTTAGTAGTCATCGTAGGTGTTGAGGTCAGTGAAGTATGCATTGGTGTACGTCTTCCCGGCGAGCTGAGGGTTGAAATACTTATTTCTTTCCTCCAGAATCAAGTTGTTTTTATTGAAAGCCTGTGAAGAAGAGATGAAGAGATAGCGAGTGGGAGGAGAGGGACCGGTAGAGAGAGAGAGAGAGAGAGAGAGCGAGAGAGAGAGAGAGAACGAGAGAGAAGAATGTCAGTGTGGATTGCATTGTAACACGTGGATCAAGTGATGATTCAGTCCAGATGGCAAGGTAAAAGCAAATCCATCTAGTGGGTAAACAAGCTTTTGCGCTTTAAGGGAAGAAAAAGAAAAAACAAATCAGAAAGAAATCAATGGGAGGCTGTTGCATGGATGAAGCATACCATCATTTCAAAGAGCAAGGTCAAAACCATCAACAACGGACGGGAGGGGGGAATGATCACCACCAAAGAGCTCAAATTATGTTGATGAGTGCCCATATGTCTGCCGCAGTCATTTCTACTGCCCAGCATCAGCAACTTTTACGGCTTTCAGATTGTCCGGTCCTGGAGGACATGCTCACAATCAAATCGATCAGACACCTAACAGGAAGTGATTTTGTGCGTCCAACAATGAGGAGCAGCCAAGGGCCAGTCTCTAGCTCATTATCTATGGCTCTCCGAGCCCAGAATGGGACTCTCTGCTTTGGAACACTGCTGCTGAGCACTACATCAGCAGTAGGGGGAATGGATGTGCCTTGCAGCCTGGCATGTCATTGTGTACTTTTAGGCGTGTGCTGCCATCCAATTCCAGTCTTCACGACGCTTACATTTGTGGATGATGGATGGGTGCGCTGACAGCTAAAGGGAATGTGCATGCTGAACCGCCCATCTATCTGGTTCTGATTGCATTAGGCAGTTTATGTACGGAGGGAATTGCAATCAACCCTAGCCTTAAGCCGTGGAGAGTGCCTTGCATCTCGGCAGGAGGCTCCTCGGCAGCATTAAAACATCTGTTGGAAGATAGTTGTTAGCACCATCTAATTTGTCTTCTTGCCTCAGCTCTCTAATTGCCCAAAGAGTGATTACAGAACTTTTAGTGCGGTAAACAAAATCTGTGCCACAATAAGGTAGCATTAAGGACAGCGATGCGGCAGAAAGTTGCCATAGCTAACGTTTCTTTTCCCACATGGGTACCCATCATATCGCACCAGCGTAAACGGATGAAAAACAGGGAAGGACGGGACAGACGTGGAATTTTAACAAGGGGGGGGGGGATAACACATGAAGATCGCATGCAAATGAGAGAAGCTGAGGGACGCACACACTGCCTTCTCACAAGCCTGCAGGGGAGCCAACGTGGGATGAGCGATGGGAGGATGGAGTGGGGGGGGGGGGGGGGTTAAAGACCAAAACGCAACCCGGCGTATTTTTGTCACACCTGCCACAAACCCGGACGTGCCCCACGAACG
>JAVQIZ010032496.1:0-7500 GCA_036023535.2 Galaxias brevipinnis
CTGTCTCCATCTCTCCCCTCCTGGCTCCCTGCATCTCTCCCACACTCCTCTGTCTCCCTCCATTTGTGTTGAGTCCAGTCAGCCCACGACTGAAGCAAAACAGGCTAAATATTTGGACAGAGGGAAGCTGTGTCTGTCAAAGGAGGACAGGAGGGTAGGAAGGAGGAGGGGGGGGTGAAGCAGGAGGAGGAGGAGGAGGAGGAGGGGGGGGGGTGATCACTGCTCCTGCCCGTCCTAGTTTCACACTCAGGTTTTAGTGAGCTCTCAACATAAAGACAACCAGATACAGAGACCCGTGGACCTCATTGCCCTCTACAAAATGTAAAATGTATTTAAAAAGAAATGTAGCAGTCAAACACAAAAGAAAACAGCTTGATACATTTCTCCAGGCTTCGCTGTGTTTTGTGTTTTAATACAATGATGCCATGTTGTCATACTCCAAACATATGGTACTGGGTTAAGCTGGGTTAAGCAGAGCTGGGCTGGGCCAGGCTGGGCTATCTGATGGGCTTTATAAGAACCCTCTGGCTGGGACTGGTCTACTAAGACCCACTATGACCTCAATAAAACAGGACCCAGAACCAAATAGGAATCCCATCTGGACCGCACTCCCCGAGCCTCCTCTCTCTCTCTCTCCTCCTCCTCCTCTCTCTCTCTCTCTCTCTCTCTCTCTGTTCTGCCTTCCCTTCTCATCGAGGTGTTACGGACCTTTCATCTCCTCCACAGGCTTTGTTATACTTTTTAATGGCCCCGTATGGGGAAGGCCTTTCTGGGACCTGGCTTCTCGTTCAGGGTCTGGCCTGCTGACTTTACGGCCTTCGTCTCTTCCTCTCATCCTTTTCCTTTTTCCTTTTTTGTTTTGTTTTATGTTTTATGTGTTCTTTGTTTTTTTTTCCCTCTGGGTCTGTTCTTCCTCTTTCTCTCGTACACACATGCACACACACACACACACACACTGTAAAACAAAGGCACATATACAGATTTACAGTTGAGAAATGCGCACACTCAGAGTGACCATTTCTGCATTGCTGGTTTGTATTACTAGACACTATTTCTGTACACTGCTGATTTCCATTATCCAGAGCCAGGAACCCAGCCATTATCTAATATTGATGTTGAGGATTTCCAATGCTCCAACAGTTTCTGACAAGAGAACCCATCATTATCAATCCACAGTCAACATTCCATATGGTTTCAATAGCTAATTTACCCGTTTTGCCTGAATGAGGACATTCAAAATGGCTGACTCTGCCAACACTGATTTTCCTTCATAACATTCCTCTGGACTGGTCCCCCCACTGCCTCCCTATTCCACTCTGACCAAGCCTTCAGATGTATTATGTGGGAAGGGGAGTCTGTCCCGGCAGACTTGGGCTAAAGCCTCAGGGCACAGCTCATGGAAGGCCAGATGCGTGTGTTTAAATGGATAGGTTTCAACGCTCTATATAAAGACGGGGGTCGTGGTCCAGGCTGGAAACAAGGCCGGCGGGCCCGTGAGTGACAGGACCACACACTGGGACTGGGCCGGAGAGCGAGGGCTAGCATCCGCTTTCATTGGCTAACACTGTAACAGAAGAAAAAAACTACAGAACCCAATGTAACTGGAGAGGAAGAGAACAGAATGGAATGCCATAGAAAAGCTTAGAATAGAAAAGCATAGAATTTTACAAAACAACATTGAATAGAAACATCTAGACCGGAATTGCCTGAAATTTAATTCCAAACTGTCATAACAATTGATATAAATAATTATTAGTCCTGAAAAAATAAAAAGCAAACAGTAGATTTAGAAATGCCTCAACCCTATAATTCAGATGCCATATCAATACGCACATTGCGGAAAGTCTCAGTAATGGTTTATGACGGCTTTCAGAGTCGAAAAGGTTTGGTCTTCTCAACATTCTCCTCGACACGGCCCGCGGGCTCTCCACTTTTCAGTGGTGCGCCGGATCGAGACGGAAATGGTGATCGCAGTAACATATGCTAATTATGTGTCTAGATTGGAGCTGCCCGCTGGCTTGTTTGCAGAGTGGCTGGAGTCGGACCCATTTATAACTGGAAGAGGGTTCCTTCGCATGAGAACGTCATGTAAGAAAGATGTCCGTATCAGCTCAGAACTTATTCAAATACTCCGCCATGCACAATTGTCCTCATTTGTCATTTATTATTTCCACGGTCGGGATGTTTTGATGGGTTCATCCTAACTGGTAAGGAGGGGATAGAGGAGGAGGTGGGGATGGAGGAGGGGGAGCAATGAGAGGTCTTCACCCATCAGGGCACCTCCCCAAGTGGCTGCAGTGGTGGCAGTGAGAGAGTGTGGAGCACACTATATCACCATGGGAGAGACTCATAGACAGCATGCAGAGAGAGAGAGAGAGAGAGAGAAATTAAAGTTGAGAGAGAAAATAGACAGAGGTAAAGAGAGAGAGAGAGGTAAAGAGAGAGAGAGAGAGAGAGAGCATACATTCAAGAGATGAAGAGATTAGGGAACAGAGACAGAGAGAGGTGGGAAGAGGAACAGCGAGCGGCCCGTCCCCCCTCCATTCTCCCTTCTGCTTTCCTTCCCTATGTCACGCTAGTCTGCAGAGTCCCGGCCCCCCCCCCCCCTCGCTCTCTCTCTCTCTCTCTCTCTCTCTCTCTCTCTCTCTTCAGATCCTCTCCTCTTTTCAGTCGTTACACTGCTCCTTTCCTCCATTCTATGTTCTTTGCCTTTCTCCTTCCACCCTGTTTCCTTCCCCTGGCTTCTCTCCTTCTCTCCTCCCTCCTTCGCCCTCCTCCTCCTCCCGTCGCCTCCTTACCCCCTTTTTCTCGTCTCCTCTGCCGTGCCTCGGTGGAGACCCAGCTGGAGCATTTAATAAGTGTAACCCAAGACAGGCGGCAGACGAGGGGGAGGCAAAAAAAAAAAGCCAAACGGGTCTCCTCTTTGCCCCCTTTTTTTGAGATGTAAAGCGTGTAAACTTGGCACGATGACATTTGTTGATTGCGGGGCTACTGATGTGACCGGTCTGAGTTCGAAGCGTTCCATTAGGCCTTTGCACGCAATCCTCCTCCTCCCCGTCCCCGCCCTCCTTCTCTCTTCTACCCCCTCCCTTGTTCAACCCCCCCTCCCCTCCCCTCCCCTCCCTCCGTCACATTAGGAGCAGTTGCAGCTGGTTGCTTGAGGATGTGGGCAACTTTGGCGCAGGGTATGCGCTCCTGTGCGTGTTTCTGTGTCTAAGGTATGCATCGTGTGTGTTAGTGTCTGTGTGTATGTGTATTTATTAGTGTACTTGTGTGTTTTTGTGTGTGTGTGTGTGTGTATGTGGTCACAGCATACTGTTTGTAAGTGGATCAAGTTTCAGAAGGATGTTAGAAAACCAAAAATATTGTTGCATCATAGGAGGTGAACTGATCCACCCGCCCTCTCTCACACACACACACACACGCTCTACCTTGCACCAAACGCTGTGGTTATGTTAGCATTGTAACACTAGCTTTACTCCCTTCCTTCCTCTCTGTCTGTTTTTTGTATTCACTTTAAGATATGCGTTACCTATATTCAAGACAAAATTAAATAATTGCACAAATTACTTTTTTTCTTACCCCAGTGATTACCCCCCACCCTCTCTCTCTCTCTCTCTCTCTCTCTCTCTCTCTCTCTATATATATATATATATCTACTGTATGTTTACTGTATATGTGTGCATTCCTTGACTTGCTAGTAGCTGGTACGGATTCACCATGGGAAGGAGGTCATAGGTCAACGCTCTTGGAGATCTGATTGGTTCTGCTTCTTTTACACACAGCTGCAGAGCAGGGAGACGTGATGGCTGGATAGCATGAAAGAAAGCAAGCTACGGGTCACATGCTGTCTATGTATGTGCATGTTCCATGGAGGGACAGAGAGAGAAAGCAAGAAAGAAAGAAAGCAAGACAGAAAGAGCAAGACAGAGCAACCCGGCAGAGCTTCATCTTCAGTTGGTTCTCAGTGACTAGAGGTATTTCCTGCGCCAGGACTATAATACTTTTCTATATCAGCAGTATGCCCCATAGTCCTTGCCTTTTATTCACATCATGTGTTGCGTAACATAACAAAACCCCCCAGCACCCCCACACCAGGGGCCTATGGCGTTCTAGCCCAGCCTGAGTAGCCCTTGTGGGCGCTCGACCAACTGGTGGAAGCCGCAGCTAAATTCAGCTTAGTTTTACCCCGTGTTAGCCAGAAGCAAAAAAAAAAAAGTGGCTGTTTATTTGCTCAGTGTGTTAGTTGGAAGTCATTAGTTGTGTGGTCGCGATAACGACCAGTGTTGCGTCGGTGTGAAGCGTGCCGCACATTACGTCTGAGGGTGGCTGTGGCACGCTACACGCCAGCCCGGCTCTCTCTCTCTCAGCCGTAGATTCACTCGTGTGGGAAGGCAGTGGAACTCGTAGTGGCTGCACATTCAAATCCATGCTAGATCTTTATGTTTATGTAGCCCATATGAGTGCATTGTATGTGTGTCTAGTTTAGTTTGGCAACTGAACAAAGCAAAAGTCTCCCATAATACGAACTATACACTGTAGATTCATAGTGTATATGTACTGAGTCCTTTATGTCCAGGCAACAGCTATGGTGTATACGGTATGAGGGGTATTAGCTTCCAAACAGAATCAATAGGGTTCATAAAAAAGAACACCCAGAGATAATTGTTCCTTTCACCGCTTTGGAGGAAGAGAAAGGGGGATGGAGGGAGTGTGAGAGGAGATTTTTAGTGAGGTGGGGGGGGGTAGCCTGACAGCCCCAAACCGGATCAAATCCACGTGGCCTCGGCCAGCTTTCCAGAGCAGGCAGGGATCGCAGGGAGCAGGACACTGGAGCGGAGGAGAACAGGCGAGGTGTCAGCTCCAGGGTGTCAGCTCCAGGTATAGAGTGGTACACTGTCCCATCTCCTCCTCTTCTGAAGGACGGAACTAGCTGTAAGTGTGTGTGTGTGTGTGTGTGTGTGTGTGTGTGTGTGTGTGTGCGCGTTTGTTTATGTTTTTGTTAGGGTTACAGGAACGTAAAGCCTGGGTGGTTTTACAGGTTTTGCAGCTTTCCCCCTTGCTCTGCGCCGTGACGCTGTGAGTATCAGCTCCGTCAACCCTCTCCCTCACGTCAACAAGTGGACTTAATCCTGACCACATGCTGTTTTATTCGGCTTTCGCCGTGGATACCGCAATCTGTTGAGTGGCATTGGCTAATGACCCGTGTAATAGGTAAATAGATGAATACATCAGAATAACAAGAACATGATTGTGCATCCCAGTCAGATTGGGAGCATGAAGTTGATTAGTCCATCAAACTTTCCATTGCACAGGCACTTTTCAAACAAGCGATTGGAACAACGAAAGCGCTTCACGGACTACGAGAAGAAACCCGGACCAAGTCAAAGCATCCAAATGAAAAAGTCAGGTTTTGAATCCCTAAGTTAAAGAGAACACGCAGTCGAGACACGAGTGTGTATTTGCGTATCACACTCACGGCGCTACATGACCACGGACCCACACACAATCACATTAGCACAAAGCTCCAACACGCTAGCTCCAGATGCCACGGCGTACAGTAGTGACAGCGGAGGGCCTATGGTGTCTGTTGCCTGCGTGACTCTCCTGGCTTTTCTTCTTTTAGCAGGCTCGTGTGATCTGATGGCCTCTGTGTGTGTTAATCCACCCCCCCCTCCCACACACACACCACACCACACATCCACATACGTACAGAGACATCTGTCTCTCTATGCCTCTGTCGCTCTCTCTCTCTTGCCCTGGGGCTTGTCATACATACTAATGAAATGATTGGAGAGAGTTGTGGAGACATTGTTTGTGACATGTTAGACAACAGCGTGGAGGGTGCAGAGCGGTGGGTCACGCCATGCAGCCTGCTTCACTAAAGGGACTTCCTTCTAGGGCAGGCTTTGAACGGCATCATGTGAATACTAGTGCTTATTCACAGATTGGGTTATAAATGAAAGATTACCAACGGTCTCTTGTTTTGTGGTTATTACGTAAACTGGCTTTGGCAATTTTACACTGTCTGCTGTTATAATGGATTCATGCCAAAATTAGAGTAGAAGAGGAGAAGGAAGATTTAAGAAACAGGCATGGGGACATAATTGCACTCACACATACAGACACACACACACACACACACACACACAGCACGACATACAACACCTCTCACACCGTTTTCCGAGTGACATTATAGTTAGGATCATGCATAAGAAATGACAGGCATCACTTGATCCCCCGGACCTTGGATGCATTCATTAGCTAGCAGCCATTTACTGTAATTAAACTTCCTGACCTTCTTTTTACGTGTCTGTGTGTGTGGTTGTGTGTTTGTGTGTGTGTTTGTTGTTTGGGGGTGGTGGTAGTGGTGGTCAGCTCTATAACAAGTAATTTAAAGGGGTGTTTTGAGCCAGTGGTGCTTCAGAGGAGGTTTTACTTTTCACACTTTTTTTCAGTTTGAAGTCGAACCTTTTACCCATGAACGTTTCCTCTTATCGTCTCTGAGGGCCATCACTGTTACCCAACAACGGGGTCGCTAACGGTGCTGACTCATTAGGCGTCACGCTAACCCAACGGAATCTGATTATCTCTCTGCCGCTCAGCTCCTCAACCTTGGCTATTTTCCAGAATCCCGACAAGCTAGCAAGTTAACACTTGTGAACAAGCCAAGTGAAACATACACAGTCTGATGGAGGGATGAAAGAAGAGTGAACTGATCTTTTTACCTTTTTTGGTGGAGAAAAGTTCAGTGTTTTAATTGAAGTGTGTCTGTCCCTCTAAGCAATACCTGCTAGCTGGCCGTAGATGATTAGCAACATACATTGCGTGCTATGTCAGCATTAGCGTAGCTTCCCTTTCAGTCAGATCCATACGGATTTAACCTGTAAGACCATCTGCGCATTAGTATTCCCCTTGATGGGGTGAAACTGACCCCATAATCTTTTTAACAGATTACTTAATTTATTATGAGGAGGCTGACTGACTGGAAAATACCAAAAGGTTCTGTCAACGATGACGTTGCAATCCTTTATGCAATGATAGTCGTCCCAAACGATAAACATGGAAACTTGTTTTGTGAGAGCACACTCAACACAGTTCTAGAAAAGAAGATTGGTCAGCTATTGTAAGGGATTTACCGCAAGAACAACAACACAGGTGATACTCAGACGTTGTAGTCCGTTGACGTTATATGGTTGACACTGTATGCTACATATGCTACAACAGTGGGTTTATGGTGGTATGCTTTATCGTTTGTAAAAGTCCTTAGAGTCCAAAATTGTCATGTGCTTTAAGAATGAACCTTAAACACACATACCTCTCTCTCCATCAAAGGCTCTCTCTATGTCTAACACACAGACACCGTTGTGCAGGAATGCAGTTAGACCAAAATAGAGGGCTTGAAAACGAATAATTATTCCCAGAGTTGTTTGACTTGTCTTAAGTGTTTCCTTCTCCGGGTAAAAAAATAATGGGGGTGCAGGAAAACTGCAGCAACAA
>JAVQIZ010032496.1:10000-21244 GCA_036023535.2 Galaxias brevipinnis
CAGGCCCTGATGCCGATTGACGTCCTGACAGAGTGCACCACTTCACTCTGCCAACTCAAACACAGAAGTGGAAACAATCGAGTTTACATCTCGACCTCCGTCTGACGGGATCTTATTTTCTTTGTCATAATATCACTTCCTCCTTTTTCTTTTGGCCTCTCCTTATCTACAGTAACAAACAAGTCTTTTGTTTGGTTTCTGTCCTACAGAGGAGAGAGTCCCTCCCGTAGGAGGCAGGCTTCCGTCATGGCTCATAGCTGCTCTCCATTAAAAAACTAAAGAGAGTAAAGAGGGGTGACGGG
Source organism: Galaxias brevipinnis (assembly GCA_036023535.2). NCBI lineage: Eukaryota > Metazoa > Chordata > Actinopteri > Galaxiiformes > Galaxiidae > Galaxias > Galaxias brevipinnis. Next base: position 10,303 of record JAVQIZ010032496.1, read on the forward strand.
GGATTTTGCTCCAAGGATATGTTTTAAAAAGGCTGTTGTTTTGAAAAACTCCAGCCAAGGTAATCGTTAACACTTACAGCATGTTATTTGTTAATGAAGAAGAAGCTGAAGTAAATCGAGTGACTGTACAGAATATTCAAATGTTCCGAGGAATGTCTTCATCGCAAAAATGTATGGTCTTTGAAAAGATAAGGTCACAGATTATGGCGTGGACTTTCACCCGATGACGAAAGACGCTATACGTAAATGCAAAGCAGTGTGCCTGATGCTATTGCACAAGAGCCAGGCAACAGGGTTTAGATACACGCTGCAGGCTAACACAGAAAGACAAAAACACTCCAGTCAAAGCCTCAGCTATATTTACAACAAAACAAAACCACAGACCTTCTTGAAACTAGCTGCCACCTTCCGTTGGCAGACTTTAAAGCCTTTCAAAAATTGGATAAATAGTCTTTTTAGATATTTGATACGTGGTATAATGAAGAATTAGCTTCCATTACTCCAGGGGATTTAACCTTTGCCGAGCGCCATTGAGAGCCTGCCAGCCGTCATCAATATTTAACAGCTGTTGTTATTATGAAATTCTTTATGGGGTTAATGTGGCTTGCCTGCTTGCACGCAAGGCCTTGGCCCAGCGCCAGCTCACTGTCAGAGGCCAAGGGGAAGATTGACAGACGGTTAGCTCGCGTGACAACCAGCCCTTGGTCAGCCAAGCTCCCCGCGCTCACTTGTGGCATGCTGCCCAGCCTCTCTCTCTTCCTCTTTTTCTCCTTTCTACCCCATTTTTTCCCTTCACTCTTTCCCCCCTTCTTTTCCCCTCTTCTTTTTTTTTCAAAGTTCTTGCTCTACATTTCCAACATTCTCTCCCTGTCTTTCTCTTACTCACTCTACTGTAGGTTTCCTATGATTGGAGGAGAAATTTAGTGGGTGGGAATAGGCAAAAGTGGTAGCTGTACCAATCCGCCCCAAAACACACACACGCACACACACACGCACACACACACACACACACACACACACACACACACACACACACTGCCTCCTGTAGAGAAATGTGTGCGCTCTGCGCGCACGCAAGCCCCGCCAGAGGAGAGTGCTGGGGAATGTGGAGCAGCGGAGTGAAGCGCTGCACCGGGCCTAGCAGCAGCAGCAGCAGCAGAGCGCCCCGGGTCTGCAGGCAGCCACACTGAACGTCAAACAAACACACCCGACAGAGGGCAGGCTCTGCTACGGGGATGAAGGAAGGACTGGAGGTGGGACACTGAGACACTGACACGCAGCGTTTCAGGACACCTCGTGCGTGGGGAACTCTCTTGTGGTTTCCACTGGAAACGGAACTCTGAGTCAAGCGCCTTGTTAAAAAGTTGTATATGTTGCTGTCTCGATACATCTGTCTTTTGGTCCTTCCCTCTCTCAACATATGTATGCGTCTATAAATGAAAGTGCCGTGAGATGGGGATGGACCCAGGGCTTTGGACAGCTGTCGGCGTTTGAATATTTGAACGGCATCACGCGCGGCGTTTGCGGTGAAGAGACAGGAGCACGATCACCATCGGCTCCTCGTCCTCCTCGCGTCCCTCTTCCTTCAGCCGTCGGATGCTATCCGAACAATCAGCTTAGACTCTAAAGTCGTAATATCTTGGGCACTGACCAAACCCCCCCCCCCCATTCACCGCCCTCTTTCCATTCCCCCTGAGAGATGATTCTCTCCTTGTGAAACAAGCCATTGAGAGCATGGCTGAATGATCTGATCTCATGACATTTCATGCCACTGTGCGTGGCCAGTTCCCCTCTCTCTCTCTCTCTCTCTCTCTCTCTCTCTCTCTCTGTCTCTCTCACCCTAGCTATATCAACCTCTTTGATGTGTAGGGGATGTCCCAGACACACACACCACAGTCACACAGAGGGAAGGAGAGGTGTGCGTGACCAGCTTTGTTCCCCTTATGACGTCTGTTTACATCACTCACCAAACACACACACACACACACACACACACCATCTGCAACCCAGTGGAACCCTCACCACACTCACACACACACTCCCTCACATATTCCTTTGTTAAGCATCATCCACAGGAACCAAAGGGAGCCTGCATTGGCCCCTCACGCCCAGAGTCCACTTCTCCCTTCTAAACAAGGCCACGACCTACCTCTGCCAGCCTTTCATACGATTACTACTGCCTTCTGAAGAATCGAGAAGTAATAATCAGTAATCATCGGTGTAACTAGCGTAGCTTTTTGAAAAACTTTTTGCGACCCTTCGACTTCAACCTGTGACATCACTCCAGGACTCGTACAGTCGTATGACGGCGCCGCGTGTCATTGGCCTGCCGGGAGTCTGACCACCTGGCCCGCTCGTCTCCCCTGGCGACGGTCACATCCTGGTACTTGTCGCCTCACACTGAGCGCCCTGTCCTCGCGCGGAGCACATAAACGGCCCGGCTATTAACGTCTCTGTTTTTCCTTCTCAAAAAGGAAAAAAAAGGAGAGTGGAAGAAAAAAAAACAACAGCCCCAAACAGAACACAGGCGAGCCTAATGAATAAAGTGAGTGTTGGCTGAGAGAGAGGGCCGGCCTCATGATAATTCATCATCCAGTGTATTTGTCTTTCCTGGACCTGCATCCTCTCCAAGCGCTGTCGTAACGGACAGAAAATACTCCGCCGCCGTGAAAAAGCCCCTATTAGATTCATTTCCCACTGTAATGCTTTCTACTTGTCAGCCCAAGCTGCAATTATGACCGTATGCATGCGTGTGTGTGTGTGTGTGTGTGTGTGTGTGCGTGCGTGCGTGTGTGTGTGTGTTAATGTATTTATTTGAGAGTCTGAGCCTTGTTTTGATTAAAGCAAGATGTTGCGTAGGAGCCCAGGTTGTACTGAGCCAGGCACAGAAACCTGTGGTAAGTGGGGAGCAGCCATCTTGGCGGCGGATCAACTCCTCGTGCTGGAGTGTAAATAGAAAGCAGATAAAGAAATGGAAAAAAAAGAGAGCGAGAGAAGGAGTTGAGCGAGGTTGAGAGAATAGTTTGGATAGTTTGCGTGCCTCACATCGAATTAAGCGACGGGGGAAATTGTTCCGTGTCACGAAAGCTGCTGTTGCTCTGCTGCAAGGCTTGGTAGAACAAGAGGGGGGGGGGGGTGGTTGGATGGGAAAAAGGGATGCAAAACGGAGAGGAGAGGGGGGAAGGGCAGATAGTGGGTGGGGTGGACTTGGGTGTGGCGGGGGGGTGAATGGGGGGGTGTGAGAGGCTGCGTGTTGGTAGTGAGATAAAAGGGGCTGGGGAGGGGAGTGAGGGGGCGGGGACAGAGGAGATCGGTGGGGTCGACGGGGAGGAAGGGGAGAAAGGAGGAGGCAGAGCGGGAGACTGGGGTGCGATGGAGGAGGGGAGGGCGGAGTGACGGGGGGTGGGGGGGGGTAGATGTGGGAAATGGAGCCACGTGATTATGACGGGGATGATGATGAGGTGGACGGTGGTGTGTGTGCATGTTAGCGTGTTAGGGTGTGCGATCGCGTGACTAATCTATACCTTGCAGAGACACGGACCGGGATGATCCCCTGCTCTGTGTGGAGCGGTGCGTGTGCTGCGATCACGCTACTAACATGTTAATAGACATGGACCAGATCACGCGACGTTGGAGGTTCATCGCTTAGAGCTGCCCATGATAATGATACGAGGCTCAGGTCAGGGGTGTCGCCAGGATTTCTTGGTCCCAGTGCAAAAATGGTTTGGGCAGCCTGGGGCCCTCATGAATCACACCCCCCTCCCTCTCATCAAGAATTTGCTAAGGAGATAGAGGTTATGTTTTCATGTTGTGGTCTAACTATCCGCTTCCACATTGTTATGTTACCGGGTGTCAGACGTCGTTCAGTTCACTGGCCTATTTTTAGATTAGTTTAGTTCTTAATGTTAAGTACTGTGGCTTTGATGTGTTGGCTAAACGTTGCCAATGTGTGTGTGTGTGGGTGTGGGTGTGTGCTTGTTTGCCTTTGTTGCGTGCCAACACGGGATCACTTAGTCAGATGTCCCAAATGCCAGTGTTCTCAAAATAAACTGACGGCCCCATGTGGTGCTGTCGTGTCAGGGGAATCCTGTGATGTGGTGAAACCACTACACCCCCTGTCTCAGCTCCGACACCTCCTCCCCGCTGCCTGATACCTGTTCTTCAGGAAGGACAGAAATGTTAGCGAGAGGCGGCTGGCTAATGCGCTTGCCACATGTCCCGGGCTCCTTTGACGGGGGTCGGTTTTCCCTCGGTGTTGTTGATCCGGAAAGTGTTTGATGTGGGGATGGAGCGCTCACACGGTGCGCCGACAGGCAGTGGTTACCGAGGGGGCCTTCAAAGTCCATCGCGTATGGAGGGGTCCTTCAAAGTCCATCGCGTATGGATTGCTTGTTGAGTGCAGCCCCTTGTATGTCATCTTCAAACATGATCTGATATGTATGATGACGCATGTATAATATATGAAAGGAAAAATCAGCTACACGGAGCAATTATGTCATACATTTATTTATTTCTCTCTCTCTCTCTCTCTCTCTCTCTCTCTCTCTCTCTTTCCAGTCACCGATGACAAAATTTCCAGAAAGCAAATTACCCCGGTGGCATCCAACCCTGAACCCAGGAAAGAAGGACTGTCCCTGGGCAACAGCGTCACAGAAAGTGGCCTCCTTCTGGAGGTAAGGAAACCGCCATTTGGTCTGGGAAGCGTGCGTGTGTGTATCTATGCGGTACTAATATTTGCAGTTGTATCTAGCTCAAGCAAGGCACCGCGGTGTCCATCCTATTCTCTGAAACCTCCCTCTGCTTCCAGACCATGTGTAATCATTGCGCTCTAATGAGTTTTATTTTTGAGGCTCCGGCGTCGTGCCGTATCGACGGGGCTGTAATGGGGCACTGTAAGAGGGCCGCGGCTTACGATACGATGTGCGAGCGTGTTTGGACACAGTGTGTGTTTGTTGTCCTTGCTTAGAGAGCGTTTCTGTCAAAACCCTTTAGACTCTGGCTTCACGGTTCATCGACTGCTAGCTACCCCGGAGCGTATGACACTGCTCCATGCCAAAGGAGCATGAAGAGGTTATGCGTGTGTGTGCCTGTGTGTGTGTGTGTGTGTGTGTGTGTGTGTGTGTGTGTGCGTGCGTGCACCCTCTGCCCTGTGCCCTGACCTGGCCTGTCATCTAATATTGCGTGTCGGCAGACACACCACATCAACACTGACATTAGAGGTAGCAAGAGAGAGAGAAATAGGGCTAGCAGTATTAGAAGAGAGAGATAGAGAAACGGGGCAGTATAGCAGGTTGAGGCTGGGGCAACAGTAGCAGGAGACAGGGGAAGCTGGGGTTACAGCAGCAGGAACGAGGGAGAAAGGTTGGGGAAGTGCGAACAGGAGAGAGAGAGGGGCTTGGTTTGTAGTGCTAGTTGTCCCGTTTTTGTGTGAGTGTTTGTTTACACTAAAATACAGATAGAGTGGTAATGGTAGTTGGTTGAGAGAGAGATAGAGGGAGGGAGAGGGAGGGAGGGAGAGAGAGAGGGAGGGAGGGAGGGAGGGATATTATAGGGGCACATGTATCAGGTGGTGATACTGAAAGTATAATATAATAGCAAAGTTTTCCATACATTGGCTGAGTATCTGTGCTGTATCTGTGTTGTATCTGTGTCTCTGTGTTGTATTTGTGCTGTCTCTGAGTATCTGTGTTGTATCTGTGTTGTATCTATGCTGTCTCTGTGTATCTGTGTTGTATCTGTGCTGTCTCTGTGTTCCTGGGAGCCTGCCATAGCCCCCCCTTTATGATCATCAGATTAATGGACGTGAGAACGACTCTGCCATCAGATCATCGTTAGGTCGTCTAACGAATCGCCCTGTGTGCTAACGATTGTTTATCAACCAGGACAATGGAACGCCCGACATCGCGGCGGGGAGACACTAACACACACAACGCAAAACGCACACACACCAACACACACAATGCCAACAAGCGGACACGGGGACAAAGGCACCAATAAGATCACTCCTTCGCACACATAGGCTGACACACATTCACACACACGCACATTCAGCCGGCCCACTGAGGCTGCAGTTAATGTGTCGGTTTGGGTGAGGTGGGCCGAAATACACAAAGGGGTCAATTGACTGTGGCAATGTGTGGCCTCTCGTTGCGTGACTCGGGGACACCACTCTCTTGCGGTGCCGTGTGTTTCCGTGGGGACGGCTGCAGCGGGAACGCCGTCGCCAGAGAGGGGAAGGGTTTGCGTGCGTGCCGGTGGCACCGCGAATGTGCGTGCATGTGCATGTCAGTTGGCCATTGCGTGTGGACGGGTATATATCTGCGTGTGTGTGAGTGTGTGTGTGGACAGAGGATGTGGGAGAGTTCCCCTGAGTGGAGGAGCGGCGGTGGCCGGGAGCGCCTCTGTACTTGGCCCCCAGCCCTTTGATCTCCGCCCGCCGAGGACAATGACAGAGGAGGAAAAGGAGCAAACGTGTGAAAACAATGAGCGCGGACAACCTCGGATCTCTCTCTCTCTCACTCACACACACACACACACAAACACCACACACCACACACATATAGCTTGTATTCTGTCTGTCTGTCTGTCGTTGTTTCTTTCTTTCTTTCTTTCTTTCTTTCTCTCCTTTACTTTCTTCCCTTAACTTTCTTTAACTTTCTCTTCTCCCCCCATCGCTGGCACCCCACAGCTGCCCACTCGGTTTCTGAACACTCAGTGAACATGTTTGGGGCGCAGCGTGCAGCGTGCCTATGAAGAGTTGTAAGTCAAGCCATTTAACCCTGCAGCTCTCTTTATGGGGGCCAGGGGGGCCGTTGTGGCCCTTGCAATCTGCCCGGCCCGGGGGGGAGGGGGGGGCTATTCTCGGGCTGCCAGAAGCAGGTGCTAAGTTTCCATGACCTAAGCCCATCAGAATTCCTCCAACCGGGAATCTGGAATGTTTGGATATCGGGCATTGGTTATAACGTTGAATGCTGTCTCTCTACCTTCCTCCACCCTTTTGACTGAATAAATGTATTGATATGTGCTACAAGAGCTGCTATTGATTTTCTCCACAGATGGGGTTAGATTCAAAGCAGGGCCTGGCAGGGAGCTCCTGAAACAGTATTATCCCAGCTATTGGCGAGAGTCGGGCAGTTTTGGCTCCAACCTCCTAACCTCAGGAAGCTAAAGTCTGTTTCCAGGCAATAATGCGCACACTGTGCGAGTTCATAAAAAAAAAAGACCCCCGCGAAAAAAATCCTTTGATCCCTGATCATTGACATAGATTCTGGTTTACCTCAGGGACATTTCATAGGTTTCAGTTCAGCATATGTACTCTTTGGACACAGTGAGATGTGTGTGTCTCGCCCGTTGCACAGCTATGATGAATTGTTGTCATTGTAATGGTAGCCCTTGTGACTATTTTCCCCCAGCAACTCTAAGAGACATGCGTGCGAAGGCGGCCTGCTGGCTTGTCACGCAAGGCCTGGTGTATTTTTGCTGAGCAGCGCTCTGCAACGCCAGGAAGAGATGAGACGGGGAATGTGTGTGTGTGTGTGTGTGTGTGTGTGTGTGTGTGTGTGTGTGCATGTGCGCGCGCGGTGGTTTACTAGGTCACACCAACCCCCTGGCTGCTTTAAGAGTGTGCAATTTAAAGTGTCAAACATTGTCTCAATCTACACCGCTTTAGCCCACAACTACCCCATTACACCCCGACCCCGCTCTCCCTGCCACTCTCTCTCACGCACGCACACACGCACACACACACACACACACACACACACACACATATTTTCGGCTTGTGCGTGCCCTGCTCCTGGGTGCCTAGTTCACGGACAGGTACCTGTGTACATTAAACCATTAGAGGAGGATGTCTGGTAAACACAGGAGAAGACGGCATGCCAAGGAGAGTGGAGACAGACAGACAGAGATAGAGAGAGAGAGAGAGAGAGAGAGAGAGAGAGAGAGAGAGAGAGAGAGAGAGAAGCGCCGCGGAAGAGAGACTATTACTATATAGTCATCCCACCACACTAAGTGGTTGGCATTGTGTTGTAACAACAGTCAGCTACTAAACTGGCAAGGCAACCACTTGTTGTCTCATACACACACACACACACACACACACACACTAAGACGCACACACACACACAGCCAGGCTGGGCTGACCTGGGGAATCTCACAGTAAACTGGAGGTGACAGACTCTGGCTGGAGCAGAGCGCCAGTCACGCCATCACTAGCAGCCTCCTAGAACCGCTACACACACACACACACACACACACACACACACACACACACACACATCCCCCCCCCCCACACACACACAGACGTACACACCCCAAGAAAAACATTTACACACACTCTGGCAATACTATTGCCTGTGAAGCCAAATCCCCAATGTTTCCTTTTTTATAATTTTTCCTTACAATCCCTCTCTTTTTTTTTTTGTTCACCCTGCCCTCCCTTTTCCTCTGGTCCGTGTTGTCCTCCTTCCTTCAATCCGGCTGTTTCAATCTCCGGCCTCTCACCTCCAATCCGTCTCCCCAGTCTGGAGCTGTTATACGGCTCCGCTATGGGAAACCCATTTGATAAACACTTGTTGTAAGAAGCCGCATAAGCCGCCTCAGGCCCGTCCGAAGCCTCTTTCAGACCTCCATGCTTTGTTGATGCACTTTGTTTTTGTTTGTTGTCCCTGTGGCTGTTGTCTTTTTCGGTCTATTTGGAATGGTCTCTCAGAGAAATGAGATGTGGACGGGGGACGGGGCGATGACACGATGATGTCGTCCATCCCTTTAGCATTCTTGGAAGTAGATTGTGGGGGGAGGGAGGGGGGCACACACACACACACACACAAATGGAGAGTTTGACCGGCTGTCTCATAAAGCTGATGGCTGCACCGGGTGACCTATCCAAAGCGATTATGTCTGGGCTAAAGACAAGAGAATCGTAATCAGGATGCAGCACATCAATCACGGGATGATTGCCGGGCCGATTTGGATGCTGCCCTTTTGTTTTGTGTACCGTCGTTTAAGGTTGTGTCCCAGATAACAAACACTTTTCATACTCGGGGCTATACCTATGCTTTGACAACAACAAACATGTATTCAAATGTACTTGGACCTGTAAATGCAATTGTATTTTTTTACCTCATGAAAATGTGTGGAAAACCAATGAGCGATAAATATGCCCTGTGTTCATAACAAACACGGGAGGTTACAGCTTTCCCTCGTCTCTCCTCTGCAGTCTCTCACAGGCTTTGCGTTGGTGGTGAGCAGTGACGGGATGGTGTTCTACGCCTCCTCCACCATTGTCGACTACCTGGGCTTCCATCAGGTGAGACGTCTGCCCTCGCCCCCCCAGGACCAGGGTGCTCCTCTCCCCGTGCGCCCCCGCTCTCCCTTTCCCCGGTGCCGCGTTTGCAGCGGGGGTACCGTCTTCCCTGTCGCGTTTTTGTTGAAGTTTGAGGTCTGTGTTGCTTGATTTTACGGTTGCTGACTTTCTTTCCCACTTCATTGCTCCTTTTTATTTTAATCTGTGCTTTGGTCTTGCTTTTATTTTATTTTAGGAGTCACACACACACACACCAAATAAACACACAGATTCAGTATGTTTCTCCCTCTCTGGCCTGTCAGATTAAATATGTAGGCGATGTTAAAAGCTCTGAGCTCTGGGAAAGCGTCGGGAAGGTCAGGCGCGATACGCCCCGCATTTCACACTTATGTCCGCGGGGTCGAGAGGGGGGCAGGTGGGGTTAGCGAGTACACAACACCTCATCTTCCTCCTGCTCCTCTTCCTCCTCTTGGTCGGCCCGATAGCTGCGGTAGCTGTGAATTATTGATATCATCTAGTGGACATCCCTGTCCTCCCCCCCTTAAATCATCGGCCCTCCTTTTTTAAGCCGTCACAGAGGGCTTTACACTATCTTGCCTCCCCACTGGCCTCCTGCCTCTTCCCCATCCGTCTCCTCCGCTGTCTGTCTGTCCTTTCGGCCTGTCTCCCCCCCCCCCCCCCCCAGGCAGATGCAAAGGAGCAATGAAGAGAGATTTAGTTCTGTTACTGTGCTCCTCCTCGGCTAGCAAAGAGTCAGGGGTGAGGACTGTTCAACGTCATGAAGGTAGAAAAGAGAAAGAAAGAGACCAATAAATGAAGAGCTGTCATAACTGTAAGGATAGATAAAGAGATCGAAAGAAAGAGAGGAAAGAACGCAAACTAGATAGATTGACCTTAACTCTGAGAATCTCACAACCTTTTGAAAACCTAAACGCAGTATTTCAGTGGAATACCCACCCCTCAAGAATCAGACCAATCTGTGCTGCACAATTAATATTTAGTTTCATTATTTGTGACTGGAGGCCTTTTTAAAGAAGCGGTGGGATGGTGCATCAAACGGACCTGAGGCCTTTGATCCGACTGCTCTGTGGAGTAACTACACGGAGACTGAAGAACCCAAAGGACTGCTTACTGTATTTTCTCTCTCTCCTCGTCCTCCTCCGTTTGCTTTTTTAACGAGAGAATCTCACACGAAACAGTCAACCGATCCGTCCATCGCCTTGTCTGGATGCCGATGGGATGGAAACGCAAACCGCATGCCACAGCTTTGTGTGGAATCACAGTTTTTTAAGGAGTCCGCCAACCCCCCCACTTGCCCCTCCCCTTGAAAGTTTTGGGATTCAAAAAAACAAAATAACTTTGCGTGTCACCATTCGGTGCACTTTCTGGACATGGGAATAGAGAGCGAAGAGCTGAAGGCTGAAGTTTTATTCTTCTTTTACGTGTGGGATTGTTTGGTCCCCGAAAGGAAGCAAAAGCTATTGCTGGAAAAAGAGAAAGACATGACACGAGTGGGCTGAGACTGGCCTGTGTGGGTTTGTGTGTGTGTGTGTGTGTGTGTGTGTGTGTGTGTGTGTGTGTGTGTGTGTGTGTGTGTGTGTGTGTGTGTGTGTGTGAGGCGGGGGGCTGCTCAGC
>JAVQIZ010032541.1:0-36470 GCA_036023535.2 Galaxias brevipinnis
CACACACACACACACACACACACACACACACACACACACACACACACACACACACACACACACACACACACACACACACACACACACACACACAATGCTGCAAGTCATACCTTCGGCCTTGTGGAGCTCCAGGGCAAGCTGCTCTCGGGCACTAGCTTCTTCTGCTAACCTTTCCTGCAGCTCCTCCTGCTTCTGCAGAAGCTCCCCCATTTCCTGGTTGTGGCGGAAGGACTCACGCATTAGCTCCGTCTGGGTCACCCGGGCATGCTCCAGCTTGAAGGGGAAGGAGCAGGACAAGTAAGGACATAGAAAAGGTCAAAGGCCAATTCCCAGGCTGCTTCTGTGTTGTTACAGTACCAGTGTTTTTGTGTCAATAGTCGTATAAATGCTGATTATCTGATGTAAAACCCATTCATAGAATATGAATATGATAAAAAAAGCTAGATGACATACAGGCGGCTAACCTATGCAGCTACTCCCATCGTTTTGGATCCAGAAGCTCAGACAGAATATCGCAATAAATGTGTTTATCTGAGGCTTGGAAGCCACAATATTGGGGAATAGTGACTGCTAAAGTAGAATGGGGTTTACATACATATATATATATATATATATATATTTGCCTTTTTCATACATAAATACTAAGGACAGACTGAAATAAACTGAATAATACAGCACTTTAAATTTGTATTTTTATGATTATTGCTATCTGGTGCCCATACATGATTCTACATATGCTACAATTAAATAATTACAACCTCTGCAACAACTGTGTATTTTGAGCTGTATAGACCCTCCTACAATATTGTTCAATATTTGATGAAGCATTACCCAGAGTTTCCCAAACCCCTCATGATGCCATTCATTCTGCCTCTTCGTACCAACAGTGGGGCTTTTAAGGACAGTGACACAAACATCTGCTTTTCATTCGCTTTCAATTATCGACATATACTTCAAACATATTGAAGGGGAAAATCGTATCAAGCGATCTGGCAAGACATTGGAAACACAACCCTATTGTTTGCACAACAGACAGCTAAGTCTGTCACCATACACATTCCATTCAGTGAAACATGTCATCTTTCACTTTCTTTTGTTTGTGGTATTTTGGTAGGTAAATGCAGCTGTTCTAAAGCCCTTTGTAAAAAGCTACATTCATACAAATGTCTTAACATGGTGACACTTCCACGCGATGTGAACCAGGAAGTAGTGACTCAGCCCTGCCACGCAGAGATAGCAGAGCCCTCTATTTCATTACAGCCTTCACATGATAAATGACAGCACACAGGTGAGGTGGAGAGTGGAGGGGGTAGGGTGGTTCCATACTATTACCGTTTTGTATTTTGCTAGAAGACTACAAACATGACAAGCATCAAAGTAGTGTGACTTAGTTACGACATATATGCGGATCACTAACATTTACATTGTAGGCATCAAGCAAATGATCTGCTTTACCGCCTGGAAAGCACCCATGTCCACTCTTTGCAGATGAACTCCACAAGAACCTCGACATTGCGCTACTCGCACACTGTGAAATGACTGTAGCCTAAACGTATTGTGTATTCTGTGTTTAACATTTTGTCTTGACAGCACACACGCTAAACTTACAGTATAGGGTGGGGTGGGCAGGGAGATCTTGGAGATGACTTTGAGAAGGTGACCATTGGTCCTGTGATTTACGTGCGAGATCTTCGTCTGCACCACCACAGCGTTCTTCTCATTCAGGATGCTGGAGAGGGGAAAGGGTCGGGGCAGGGGCACGCGTGACTCCACCTCGTACACGTCCTGGTCCTCCCCTTCCATCCAAAGGTTCCCCTGCAGCGTGGAGTTCCAGTAGGAGCGATGGGAATCCATAGTGGGCGAAAGGGTTTATTTTCAATCGTTTTGAAGTGCTTTGGAATGGGACTAAGTCGCATCTGGCGAGTAATCTTCAGCCAAAGTACCCAGCATCGCTAGCTAACCGGCCGAACCGAGAGAGCCCTTCAGGGAAACGATCAGCGAGCAGAACTCCAAGCAACCGTCTCTATGGAGTGGCTGCACACAGAAACCTGAGCAAACAACAAATGTGGAAAATGCACCTTGGCTTGATCACAAGTCAGTCCTGGCAGTAACAGGCTCCCGGGGCTATAGTGCAAGAGAAATCCTTAAACACCAATGAATGACTTCTTTTGAGTGAATTCTTGACTTCTTAGCGTATTCCTCCAAGTGCAAAAAAAACCAAAAACATAATCCTCAGCAGGGGGTAAAAAAAAATGTCTTGCACCTGTGGCTAGGAGGACATTCTTGCGAGCAGGGTTGGTGGGGGTGGCTGTGTAAACAAACACTTTGACAGTCGCGCTCTCTCTCCTTCTGCTGCTCCGTCCCAGCTTTCTCCTCTGACCCTGCCACTCACAAGAGCTCACGTGCACTCTCTCTCCTGCCCCCCCCCCCCTCCCCTCTTACTCTCTCTGGAAACTCATTAACAATGCCATGCCACCACGGCAACCACGTCCCGCGGGGGAACCCTTCGGTGCCGACCCCCTACCCTCCTCTCCTCCACTAATTGCTTCCCACAGCCAGCGTGCAGAGTGAACACAGCGCTCCAGCTCCTCTTGCTATTCTCTGTTTCACTCTCTCTCTCCGGCGTTGTCCTGTTCACTCCTCTGGGATGCTGTTCTTACTGGTCCGGTATGTCGCTACCTTTTAATTCCAATGGGCTGTTTAAAGGAGCAGTCTGAAGTCACTGCCCTTCTCTATACGTCCGGAAGAATCAGGAGTCGGTTAATCCCGGTGCGTCCCAGAATTTCCCTCTCTCACTTTCTTGTCTACTTCCTGTATCGATGGGCAGGATAGTGTTACAGCAGATAGGGGGAGGGAGCAGGCGTGGCTTCAGCGCCCGGGGCGAGCAGGGCAGGTACACAGAAACATAGGACACACACGGTCCCAAACACACCCGTTCCCTTTTCAAAGGAGCTAGTCAAACCGGAATTATATTCCAGAATGCTGCAGACACTTTTACATGAAGCGCTGGCAAATAATTTACAAAGCCAGCTGACCAGCTCCCCTGACATTCCAGTCAGGCTGATCACATCCATTTTCCTACCCATCAGCCTCTTCCAGTGCACAAGTAAAACGATTCACCATCATTCATTCAGACAAAAGACAGAATCAATGACAGTAGAACAACCATTAAGGAAACCATTAGGCTTTGATTGGAAGGAGAGCCCCACTGATTTGTGGACTCGGGATTGTTGCTTGCTACCTGCAGTTTGACGAGTTGTAGAGCTGTAGTGGTTTGACTTGTGACCCATTGTAAACATTCCAGAACGTTCCTGTATCGATTGAGGCATTGTGACGTGCTAATCTTACACAGGCCTGCTGGTTCAGAGTACAGTTACCGCCGCCACTGTCATCCTCTAATTGTCTGGGCGGGGGAGAAGGAAGAGCATTGCGGGTGTGTTGTGTAACATCTGGCTAAATCTGCACGATCACGTCAACAGCGGGTTTTTTTGGGACAAGTAGAAATATTTGCCACATAACCACCCAGCTTGTAATATGGTGACTGCTCACCATAACGCTATAGAAATTGTATTAAATAAACGCTATACAGCAGTTAAACTGGACTGACTCTGCGTAAATAGAGCTGGGACATTTCTGATGCCTGGCCTGAAATCTGTACCTGGCTATTTTTAGATGGCTAACCAAGATAAAACCATCCAGCCGTGAGTAATGCTGGAATATAGGCCACAGGGAAGATGCATGATGCATTCAGTTACTACCCCTAAACATTGCATCAAGGGCTTTTTAAAAGTAGACCTGTTTCTAAGCTGACAGCCCCCCCTCCTCCTCCTCTCCCAACTCTCACCCCTCCCTCTCTCCCCCAGCCTCCATGAGGTGGGTGGAGCCATTCCAGCAGGACGTAGATAGATAAACCAGTCAACGGGACAAAAGCCTCATGCAAACGGAACTGTGTTAATAGGAAACAACTGGCAACATGCCAGCCCTTTTGTGAGTGCATTCTAGACTCTGAGGCAAAAAAAAAAGGATTGTGCAGTCTCATCCTCAATGGGCCAATGTGAACAGGCTCGGTAACTACAAGGGAGATGGCATTGTTACATATGACATGCGTGTACAAGCTGCTCACGCTGCTTTCTAGACAGAACCACAAGTGAAAGCATGGGAATATACAAGCGATGTATGGTGGAATGCACCACTGCCATGCCTATATTCCTGCTCACTCCACAAATGTGCAAACAATAAGACTAAGAATAAGAGTAATTTGTGTGGCCTGAGGTTAGAACTCCAAGTACTGGCCTGGTGGACTAGGTGCCCTCTCTCTGACCGCAGCAGGGAGGCCATTGTCCGGGTGGCTCGAATCATGAATGATTCTCCTGGTCTTGACTGTCTTATTGGGACGTAGCAAATCGAACAACTAGAACATGCCGAACATACCGTGTTCCAGCTTTAATATCCTCAGCAACACAGTCAAACGTGCCACATCGATAGATCTATCTCAACGGCGGAAAGCCCTCCTACCTGATTGGTGGTTTCCGTGATGGCCCCCAGGAGCTTCTCTACAGCGACCTGGAGGCGGGTGCTGATATTCCTGAGGTCCTCCTCATTCTTCGGGGGAAGCCCCGGACCCAGCAGCAGGAAGTCTGCCGTCTGCTGGGAAACCTCCAGGCCCTTGTTGGCCTCCGTGCCGCCAGACCACATGCTCACGCTGTCTGCGACCCGCTCGCTGCCATGGCAACTCTCAGTAGAGGGCTCTGGGAGAGAGCAGAGGGAAGGGGACATTTAAAGCACTGAATACATGTTTCCTGTGTAGTTGTTTTAGCAAAAGGTATCGACGGGATATGCAGAGTAAGATATTGCGGCGCAGTTCAGGCCTTGATGTTAACACTGCCTGAAACGGTTTGAAAGAAAATGCAGTATTTGTCATATTCCATAGATACAATAAGCCATAACCAATCGTAAACTGCCCTTTCATTCCAGCTTAATGGTAGTGCCATTCAGTGCACACACTGAAACCCGCACTTTCAACATAAGAACTAATCTGTCATTGTAAACAGAATGACGTAAGATTCACATATCTGTAAGACCAAAAGACGACACAAATTGCCTTGACAGTGAGTATGGGTAAACAATAAAAAAAGTATTTTTATTACCTAATATGGATAATTAAGGGAATAATGAACATTGCAGATGCCTGTTATTTTGACGATAATTTAAAGTATGTAGAAAAGTGTTGTTTTAACTGCTGTGGCAAATTGGAAGTTAATGCATTGAGTTAAGGTAACAGTACTAAGTAAAAAAATAACTTTAAATATTTATAAAGCTGAGCTGGGCTTTGATACGTCCCTTTGTGCAAACAAACGCAGACGTCTTCTCTTGATTAGAGATTCCACGCGGCACTGATGATGATGTGACTTGACAAGCCGTCGAGTCTAAAAGGTGTCAGTCATGTTTGACGACTTATGGCTTAGGGCTCCACCTTAGGACCACATACCAGAGATGAGCTAACAATGGACACGGAGAGAGCCAGGGCTCACATGGTACGTTATTACGCCCCACCTTCCCTGAATTAGAAACACAAATGACTCACTAACTATTAGCTGTGTCGTACATTGGTTAGTAACACGTAGTAGCGGCCCTAGCCTTTGACTGCCTATGCTGTAACAGTGCCAAATCCCCATCAGACCACAGATGGCACAGTAACTCATATCTCATCATTGTAGAAACACGACTTTTGGAATGTTTTGCCACAGAGCACATTCCAGGCACGCTACTGAGGATCCCTTCAGGACATCAATGCTAAGCCTTCAACTTTCTATGACTTGCATAACAAGAAACGATACAAACAAATGAAGATCACAAATCTGTGGATCATTAACTTTGCTAAACTGACACGACTGTGATTGATTAACATGTTTGCCACTTTTGTATCACCATTCTACAGCTGTTGTTATAGTTGCTACTGAGCATTCATCTGCAGGACATTCAAAAAGATGCATAGTAACAGCATAACAAAGGCTAGCCCTCTTACAGTTTGACTCTATAAATGGCTTAGTAATTTCTCTTAAGATACAGCTCCCCATAGTAACCACAGAGAAGAAGTCATCAACAAACAACCAGTAAGACAGAGTCTCCAACGGTGGTAATTCTACATACTACACATAATGATGGTGTTAATCATGGGCCTGTTACACGGCCATTTCAGCACCTTAGCATCTGACTGTCGGGCTACACACAGGACAGTGGGAAGAAATGACCAGTGCACTTTTCCTAATCTTTACCCACTTTTAAAAATATTATCTGTATATTATCTGCCCATTCTTTATCCTCGTCTTTCAACAAATGTTGCAAGGAATT
This sequence comes from Galaxias brevipinnis, assembly GCA_036023535.2. Lineage (NCBI taxonomy): Eukaryota > Metazoa > Chordata > Actinopteri > Galaxiiformes > Galaxiidae > Galaxias > Galaxias brevipinnis. The sequence continues at coordinate 6,352 of JAVQIZ010032541.1, forward strand.
GACAAATACATGACCTAAAGTTAACCTCAAAAAAGCTTCGGTTTCCCAGTAGCAGGTTTCTCAGTACCTCTGCCGTAGGGTCTGGAGGGCCGCGGGGCGGCCGTGTGTGTGGAGGGGGCCTCCAGCAGAGCCTCCACGTGGCGGCCGATGGTCTCCTCCGCTGCCGCCGTGGTCCGCAGCACGCTGCTCAGAACCTGCCGAAGGCTCTCGTTGGCACGGCGCAGCAGGTTCCTGAGAAGAAACGGATGGGGTGGATGAGAAAAGGTTGGATGCATCCCCCCCACCCATAAAAAGCAAGGGCTTCAATAATACATAAGTTGAGTGATAGTGGGGAATAGCTGGAATTTGAAGGAGCTTTATTCGGTAATAGGGGAACATGGTTGAACGGCGTAAACACTAAACTTTGTCAAGAACTTGGCACATATTTGTTTGGCACATATTTTGTTTTACTGTTTTTGCTATGAGACGTATTGCGATGGAACACCGTCTGACAGAAAAGGTTTGGTCTCTACCTCTCCGTGGTAACTACATCTGAGGCGGCGACGTCCCCTCCATTTGGTGATGACACTCTCCCGCTGGGGCCGCCCATTCTCTGCTCCTCTTTTCTATGGCGCTCCTTCTGGAGCGGGCGGACCGGCAAGAGAGAGAACACGGTCAGCAGTCCGGTCATGATGGCCTCTCAGCGGAGGAAGACGCATACACCCAGAGACACCACTGTGCCGGGATAGCCCAGCTCGATGCATGCCCACCAAGGAGAGAGAAGTTCAACGTGAGCAAAAGGCTCCACAAACACAGACTCCACACACACTCTCCCCCATGGTGATGTAGCCGAGAGGAAACACTGGTATCTTTGTGCTACTATGGCAACAGGTGCATCTTATGCGGGAGGTGGCTCCCTCTTCTGGTGGAAACGATGCATGCAGCCGGTTCTGTTTTCAAACTGGCAAGGGTAAGAGATTCTGAATACAGTCACATCATATGACGAGGGAGGACCCTCCAATGACAAAAGTATAGAGGATCGAAGATAACTATTCATCTATGAATCGCTCCAGCACAATCCATGCTTCTCCACTAAAGTCAACAGATCAATGACTATATGAAGATCATGCTGTAGGCTACTGCTTAAAGTTCCAAGGATTGGCTCTAAAAGAGGAAAGATTGTGCTAAACTCACAAGCTCATTATTTAGCATGAAATACACTTCAGGAGATGAAACTGGTATCATATGATCCTATCAAAAGCTAGCATCATGTGATCATTACTAACACTAGAGACCATGTGGAGTGCAAACACACTTTTTTAGTCTATGTATTTGACTTCATGTTATTACGCAAATATGTTAAAGAACAAATACGTACAAGTACGGTTGTTATTTGTTTCTATTGAACCCATGGCACGCACACAGAGCCAACTTTAAATAGAGAGCCTCTGTTCCAGCGGGTACAGTGTCATCCTTTGTCAAGCTTAAAAACGCAATCGGGAAAATTGCAGCTCAAGAACTTTCTAACTGAGATGTCTTGAACATTTGTAAATGACTTTGGCGACTTTGACCGCATCAGGAATATTAAAGCCGACAGCTGTGGCTATGATGTGAGTACTGCCTAATCATGCACGAAATGATTAGTGAAATGCCTTACTCAACGTGGGTCTAGGGCTTCATATGAGCAGTGCTTTAGTGTAAGGACAAACTAAAACAATCCTGTTTAAAAGAGTTAGGTAGTAGGAGCTGGATTAAGATTAAAACGATAAGGACTTTGTCTGCTGCTATCTATTAATCAGCACTATGCATGACAGGCTGTTTAGGCACTTAATCAAAGAAACTTTTGTGGCGGTGTTTTTACTTCTCTACAGCCAGATTAAGAAATTCACACAACAGGTGAAGTTTGAGACGTTTTTCCAGGTAGAGACTAAATGTAGCTAGACCGCCATTACTAAACAGCGACCTGAAACAACATCAAACAAAGATCAAAATACAGTATACACAACATCCAATACATGTTTTCAAGAGTTGAGATGGAAATCCAAACTGACTATCACGGTGGTATGTCCTTCTCACTGGTGCCTCCGTCTGATGTTAATCTATCTTGATGCCTCGCTCCCTTAACCCTCCGTGTGCTAACCTGTCCATGCTCTGACCCAGTCTCCCCGAGCTGCTCCTTCAGCTTGTGCAACTCGTCGGTCCTGGCTTTCAGCTCCTTCTCCATCCTCTCCTTCTCCTGGGCAAACCTCCTCTCCAGCTCCTCCAACGACAGACCCCTGGTGGAGGAGACGCTGGGAGTGTGCTCCTTTTCCTCCTCCTCCTCCTCCTCCTCCTCCTCCTCCCACTGTGTCTGCATGGCCGAAGAGGTCTCGCGGGCGTGCTTGGTGATCCGAGCCAGCTCACTCTGCTGGGCAAACTCCACCGACATCTGAACTATGACCTGGAAGTGAAGATCATGTAGAGTGATGGGTTAGACATGTATATGAACAGACTGGTGTGGTGAGGTCCAATTCTTGGTGCCGATTAAAGACATTGTCCAGACACCATGTTCAGTTCAACTTTTGACGAGGATCACTTTAGGTTCCTTTTCGCTCCCCTATCTATACTGTCCCTTTCTTGATTCATAAAAAGACACTCAAATTACACCAAAATGTGGTGTGTTTGCCTGAAAAAGTCTCTGAATTAGCAATGATTCTAACAAGACCTTTTAATGCAGCTGGAGAACAAGAGAGCTGATCAGCACTGATGACTCCAACTATTTTTAGAACGTCCTGTACTTGCTGTGCCCAAGAAAAGCAATGTGCTGCTCACAACATACAAAGGCCCTGCAGTGAAATACCAGCTAAAGGTCTGCAGCCGTTTGTAGCAATCTCGACCCAAAAGTCTAACTGAGTTTGAGACAAGAAATAACTAGTGCTCCACATACGCTTGTACCAATTGTACTACAGCCACTGACTAGAACCTGGGAGAATACCTACTCTGTACAGAAAACATTGTTGCATTTCCATCACTGTATGAAGTATAGGTGTAAGTAAATCAGAACAGTCAAGCTGTGTGTGAAAATGTAAACGCAAACATTAGCAGTGTGTAAAAAAGGTCAAGAGTCAAACCAAAGAGGGCCTACCTTGGCGACCTCCTCCTCCACTTTCTCCTGGTGGTGCCTCCCCTGCCAGCCTTGGCCCTCAGCACCGGGCCCCGTGATGTCCTGTGGGTCCTGCTCCCCACCTCCTCCTCCTCCTCCTCCTCCTCCTCCTCTGCTCCCCTCTTGTCTGTGCTCCTGCTGCAGGCGGCTGAGCTCGGCGAGGTGCTGCTTCTTGAGCGTGGCCACCTCCTGGATGTACTTCCCGTACAGCGCCCTCCTCAGCGTCTGCAGCTGCCCCGTCAGGCCCATAGACAGTGCTGGCCAGCGGAGGTCTGCACCCAGGGCCGTGCTAAACACCTCCTGCTCCACCAGCTGACACAGGGAGAGAGGAGGGGAGAAGAAACACAGAAAAAAACAACAGTGAGAGGGGACAATACCACGGGGGAAGAAGGGGGAAAGATACAGATAGGAGCAGAACAATTCCTAACCCTCAGTAATGAGTACGGCTTTGGCATGCACTGGCCCTGGAGTAAATAATGCTGCTCTGTGCCCCAGAGGCTAATGCTGAGAGAAACAGACAGAAAGGCACACATCGTTGCCTCTACCTAACACAGTACCAGTCTGTCAGTCCAATACAGCCACTCTTTCATGTCTTCTCTTTCCCTCTTTGTTATTCAATCCAAGACTATGTCGACTTTTTAAAAACATTTCTGTTTCTACATCACCCAGTCTCTCCACAGCCCTTTTACCATGTCTGTCTCTTTCTAGTGACCAACCTAAATGTTTTCCATCCTATCAATTCAAAATAAATTCAATGTCTTTCATTTCCCTAAACCTCTCGTTTTATTTCTCACCCTTTCGTTTCTTCCCTCAATCCCTGCGCTCTGTCCCTCTGCGTCCCTCGACCTCAGAAGGCTGTGTGAGACGCCCCTCTGCTGCCAGAGAAGGTGGGAGGGAGCGAGATGATGAGAGAAGGAGAAATAGTCGCGGCGTGGTGGTGGAGTGATCCTGAGTGAGACTTGACTTAAATAGACCAGTCCACTGAGGCAAGGCGGGATTGTGCGTTTGCTGAGCGGGTAGAGCGCGAGTCGTGTGCGAGCACCATTGCTAGCTACATGCACTACGGCTGCCGCACCGCAACCCCAGCGCCTCCAATCCTCCAGTCATTTAAAACATGACCTCCATAGCCGCTGAGGGATCTAGGGCACGCATTAGCCAAAGGCTCCGTCGTCTCTTACCACCCCCCGACAACCCCCCCCCCCCCCACACACACACACACGCACAGTCGTCCCCTCTCATCTCTACCACCCACCCGTCACGACTGGGACTAATGGAGCCTCTATTGTAATAACTGTTCTGCTTAGCTGGGGCATGAGCTTGGTGTGTGATGTGGAGTTTCTGAATCGTAATGAAGCAGCAGCCAACCTTTAGCTCCTCTGCCTCCTCTTGCTCCCTCAGATAGCTGGACTGGAGAGCCCCGGACAAGCTGAAAGCAAAATTTAAACATTTAGGATACAGAAACGCACTATCCTCAAGAGTACATTGAATAAAACCGGATAATAGTAACAGTATCAACATTGGAGGTTCAAATTGTCCTTCATAAAGACATACATAATAAAAAAATGTTTGTTTTTTACGGTTTTTTTTGCAGTCTGCAGAGGAATTACTGAAAAAAGAACAGCAACCTTTTTTTTGTTTTTATCTATGGCAAAATCAAAAAACAGTATATTATACATACATAATAAAGCCTTGCTCTTAGCTTTCCTCATTTCAAACCTCTTTAATAATAATAACAATGTAAGTGCATGGTTGTCCGTCACTAGTCCACCATTCAAACTAAACACCTAATCAATCAATGTCATCATATACAAGGTCAGTAGGATAGGAAATCAACGACAGTGTGGACGACTTAGGATGTCCTCCATGCATGTTCTAATCCTATTCTAAGCTAAGATATTCCTCTGGGAATGTCGTGATGCTGGAGGGGGGAAGATCAGAACGTGACTGGAAGAAGAACACCGGTGAAGAGAAAAGAAAAGACCCTGGCTAACGGTAGAGGGCAGCAGTCATTTACTCATTTAGTCATTCAGGGTAGACTGACACAATTAGGACGAATGCAATCGTGAATACCAGGGATTACGCTACATTATAAATTAGAATCCATGTTCTATCCTTCCTTTAATTATGGATATGTACAACGAAGCCACATTAATTATTGATAATGAACAGTATGAAAGCCATTCAAACTCAATGACATCCTAAGCCTAAGGCTGAAATGTACATATTAACACTAAAATGGCTAGTTCCTAAAAACCTTTGCTACAGCTGTAACGGTCGGTCTTTATAGCAAGCATACGCTGGCATTTACAGTGTAAGAGTATATTAACCAAGAAATAGTATGTAATCCTCAATATCAGTAGTAGTAATATGTCCATATTTCTTAAGTCTATATCCTTACTGAGAAGCACCTATAGGTGGACTGTGAAGACAGATGTTGCGCTCTGCCTGCGGATGTTTGTGATCAGATCAGGCTGTTTTAGTGGGTTAGCGGCTTATTGAGTCCAGAGAAGGGCTTTTAACCACTCTGTGACGGCTTCATGTGTAAGGTTGTGTAGGTGTTGCTGCACTGCAAACATGCTCAGAGGGATTTGTCTAAAGGTCAACGATAAACATGCCAATGGACCACTGCTGTGCCTGGTTCAAAGGTTCAATCGCCATTTATATAAATCTATCCAGTCTGTTCTGCCACACTTTTTAACAAACTATGTTCTACTTACAACAGAAACCTCACGTGTGAAACACTCTGCTATGCATTATTTATCTTGTTATTCAAATCAGACTTGCTCACTGTACTCGGTTCTTTTCTGTGAAGGAGTGAAAACCTCCATGTAAAAGCTCTATAAGGCAGCCTATCAGCTGAAGCTCTATAATAAGGCAGCCTATCAGCTGGGGCTCATTTAGGGGAGGCTTAGTGTGCGTTTGGAGGCCCAAGGTTCTAGAGTTTCGCTGGCAGGCCAGGTGCTATCAGGTCACCGCTCAGCCCCTTCTGAGTGGGGCGCACACAAAGCAGCAGCAGCAGCAGGGGAGGCTGGCTGGTAGGACGCTCATCAATGTTTCACACTCTCCGCCATGAGGGCCGCATGGCGTCTCCACTTGGACCGGTCGCCCTGTACTTCTACTATTAGCGGGGGATGGTTTTTATTGACATTCAAACCGTGTCAGTGCTAAGTTGATTGCCCCTTTGCTTGTCAGGAAGGTGGGCCACGTCATGTACTTAGTTTGTTTCAGTGGCCGGCCTTGCTCTCAGCAGCCGCCTGTCTTGTCCTGGGTGTCCTCGAGGAGTTGTTGTAGCACTACCAGTCGACAAACCCTTGGGAGCACTGTGGGTTTGTGTGACACATGTGACATGTCGTGCAACGTGTGGGTTTGAGGGAGACGCAGCAGGGAGGCCTACGAGGTGCTATTGCCCATATGAATGTGACCAGGAAAATGTTATTGGATTGGATTTATTACATGGAATAGTTTTTATGGGGATGTTGGTCTTTATAGACCAACATAAAAAAAAATCCCTCAGTGGCTTGTTGACAGTGTGCCTCGCGGTGCCATGGGCTGGAGACCAGACAGACATTTCTTTGCTACCACCTGGTGAAGCCACACCTTTGACTGCAGCAGAGGGGATTACCTGAAGTGGCCCTGGGTGCCTGTGGCTTCCTGCAGGCGGAGCTGCAGCAGGGTGAGCTCTGTGGCGTAGCGCTCCTCTGTCTCCTTGGCCTGCTGCGTGTAGTAGGCCCTCAAATGCTCCACCTCCTGCCGGTGCCTCTCCTCCAGCTGGGCCTGCTTCTCCCGCACCTCCGCCCGGAACCGCTCCAGCTCCGCGAGGCCTGGGGAGAGAGGGGGGTCAGCAGGCTAACTGCTTGGTGGAACAGGCGTTGTAGCTCGTAGGTTAGCCGCTGCCTCAGTGAACAAAGAGGCACTACATGCACTTTCTAGCCACTCCAAATGCACAAGCCTAGAGCTACACCAAAGCTGGAATTCACATCAATGACAGGCACACATACACTTAGCGAAACGAGATCTTAAAACAATGTATTGCACTAGAACAGTGGATTGTGAAGAGGCAGATGTACCTTGGACATGGTGGGTGGTGGTGTTTGACCTGTTGACCTGCGTGCGTAACTCCGCGACCTCCCTTTCACTGCTGGACTTCAAGTCATCGTACGCCTCCTGCATCTCCTCAATCTAAGAGCCCAAGGAAAGTGGATTCAAATGAATTTAGATAACACCATCATCACCTTCTTTTCAGGTTTTATAGCAGAAGCCTCTGTGCAGTAGAATGTCGAACCTTATTCCCGTGGGCCTTCAGTTTGGTCTGCAGCTGCAGGAGGCGGCCGTGCTCCTGCTCGATCCTCGCCTTCACCTGATGGAGATCTCTGGAGAGTTCTAATGGCGTGGCAAGAGAGAGAGAGAGAGAGAGAGAGAGAGAGAGAGAGAGAGAGAGAGAGAGAGAGAGAGAGAGAGAGAGCAACTGTCACAACAAGATAGGCAGCTTCTTCAAGACAACCAGCTCGGGATGCTGACAGTGTATTGCATCACACTTACAAGGCAAATAAACAAAGGTTTTTTGTTTGTTGGTATGTTTGAAAAAGCAATGGAGAAAAAAAGGGATGGTACAGAAAAGACCTCCACTTCTACATATGTGAATATACTGAACCGATTTACCTTTAGCTTCCTGTAAAACAGTAGTGGGATCTCTGCCGTCATCCATTTTCACCGGGTCCCTCCTCCAATCCTCCACATCAGTGGGTTGAACATACTCCAAGAACTCCTCTCCAAAATGGTTGGCAAATGACTGAGAGGACAGGAGAGAAAATGGACTTTCAGGAAAAGAGCTTGATTACCTTGATCATGTGAACTCAAAACGTCTGGTGAACTCAAAACTTAGTGAAGATTTTAAAAAGTTATTTGGAAAATGCATTACCCACTGACGGCTTTATAATTTTTCAACAATTACAAATGAAAGCTTTTTAATTACCAAAATGAGCTGCTTGCATTCCTCAGAAACGGCTTGTACCACACTCTGGTATCTGGATATCTTTGGCACATCTGAGGAGGAAGCGAAATGAATCATATGAAAGAGTATGACCATAAATCTAAATAAACCATATTAATATCAATTAAACTGGTGTAAGACAGGGGGGACAAGTCCCCTAATTTACAACATGTAAACATAACATACTAAAGACTAAACACAGAGAAATCAGTACCCCACTCCCAGTCACCTTGGCCACAGTGCTGTGATGTGGGGTCTAGCCGCTGCTCCAGGGAATGGGAGAGGACCTCCGGCTGCTCCAGGGAATGGGAGAGGATCTCCGGCTGCTCCCGGATCAGCTCCAGCTGGGCAGCGTGAATTTGAGACATGCTGATGCGCTGTGCCGCAAGATGAAGCCTGCACTCCGCCTGGCCACAGACACAAACCCCAAGATAAGAATGACAAGCATAGAGAGTAATATAAATAAGAAGGTTCTGACCTCTTTATCTGGGTTATTAAGAGCACAAGGATCAATGAGACAATTTGTTTGATATGTTGGAGTTGCACGTAAACACAAGACAAGAGGGGTCTTCCATTATCTATTCTATAACCCACAACACAAAGCGGAGAATCCTTTTCTCTTTGACCAAACGGTGGATTGGTTAGCATAGCAGTCTTGCTTTTGTACTGCCATAAAATCTAAACTCCATTCCATTAATACTGAAGCCATTGTAGACACACCTTAAATTTGTTATAATTTTGAAGTCGGAATGCTTTCTCCAATTTCTCTAACCCACTACCCACAACTTTGATCAAACAAGCAAGAAGCTGCATTAAGTTCCCCACACTATGCAGTGAACTCTCCTACAACTACAGAAAACTACAAAAGCCAGAACCCCTGTGGGGTTTGAACTGAATAATGAAGTAGAAAAAGACCAATATGAAGAACGCCCCTTTGACTGGTAGTGTATATGCATATTTATGTCAGTCTACTGCTGAATAAACAGAGAGGCTGCGTCTACACTGGCCCTGTCTCCGGGCTGTGTTTGTGGGGCACCTGTTGAATGACCTTCCCCACCCCCACAGCAGTGGGCGAGGCTTCAAAGACAGCCGCTCCAAACTGAAAGCACAGACAGATGAGAGCTTCGTGACATTTACGTGTGCCGTGGCCTCGCTCTCCTCCACCTCCCGGGGCTCTACAAGTTCCATCCGTCTCTCCGGACCCGCTCCCCTCCACTGCTAGGGAACAACCAGGAGAGAACAACACACTTGAGTCACAGCACACAAAGCACGACACGCACACTGAAACGCAGAGTTTTAATGGCCATGAGGTCTGGCAAAACGGGATATAGTCACAATCACTGGACCACTTGTTTAGAAGACCATGTGAAAGAGAAATGTGCAGCAAGAAGTGCATGGCATACTTCAAAACTGTAGGCAAAGCGTTCTAGATACCTGGGTCACAGACACACAGTCTAATTGCATCAATTAGATCATTTTCCTACTATTTTCCTACTATTAGATCATGTGTGTCAGACTGTTTAGATAAGTAATCGCTAATCAAGACGGTTTCCAATGAGAGGTCCTTCCCAGACAGTGGAAAAGGATAACGTAATGATAGGTTTACAGACAGGAGATGACAGGTGAGCACTGTGCATCTCTGGCTGTGCCCGAGGTGAAGCCTTCGTGGGTACAGATGAAAAAGACATGGATGACAGGGACAAAATGGCTTCTCACCTCAAAGCACTCACTCCCTGCAGGAGGGAAAGAACCTACAATGTATACATTTCTACGGTAGGCAGTGGGAAAAGAAAGTTACAGAGAGAGATATTCAGAGGGAGATTGGACGGCTTTTGTTCCCCTTTGTAGCTAATTTAAGCTTTGAAGATAAAGCATAAAACACAGATTATAAATATTGCAAAGCCTGACAGCTTGAGATAGTACAGCATCAATGGTAACACTGAATAGGGAACGGACCACGTAGAGAACATCAATACTTTGCAAGTGTCTGCTGGCTGTGTGCATTCTGGGTACGTTATCTCCATCACAATGGAGCCTAGCACCCCCTCAATAGCCACTTCAAAACCAGAGACGGCTCGCCCAGATTGACAATGACGGCTCATCATTTGACTGGTTTATTTTCCCTCCTCTTTAAAACCGAGACTTTCCAGGTGCTTGGGCAATTTACACAATGATGGGTCACTGTCGTCACTGGTCATTTCAGTTTTAAACACTTGTAGTTGTAGTCGTTTAGTGCATCAAGCTATGAATAAGGTCACTGAATGTAGTTTTACAAACTGATGAAGGTTCACCAATAATCATACGAAGCTTGAAACATTGTAACAAAGACGTCAAATCTGACCATTTCCATGCCTATCATTAGCGATATATTCGTCGCGTCTTAAGTGCACTTCCAAATTCAATTTGCACTCTGTCTCCTCAGCAGCGCGGGTTCTTCAGAAAACCTTTTCACAGCTCTATCAAACCTGTCATTTCAGTAGACATCTGAAAAGCCAGCGGAAGACGACAGCCGAGCGCATATGCTTTTTGTTGGAGCAGGGACCATTTGAGCTGAGTGCTGCAGCAGTAACGTGTGTGTGTGGGTGTGTGAGGTGGTGAGTGTGTGGTTGCCTACCTGTTTGTCGGTGTCGTCTCTCCCTCTGTCTCCGATGCCCGAGTCCTCCTCCCTGGATCTTTGCTGGGCGCACATTGAAGTCCGGCTCTTCATCCGAGCTGGCAGCTCACGCTCTGCAGCAGCACTTGTGGCTCCCACTCCCTTGCCCTCCCCTCCTCCCTCCTCCTCCTCCCCCTCCCTCACTCGGTCCTCCATCTCCTCTGTCTGGACAGAGCTCCAGCGCTCCTGCTTGGCTCTCTGCCGTCGTTTGCGCCTGCTCGTCAAGGCGGCGGAGGGTTTCTGCGGGGAGGCTCTACCCCCCACCGGTCCCCCCTTTGACGCCTGGACTGGGGAGGGCGTCTGCTGCTGGACCTCCGAGGCGCGGCGGAGAGCATCCCTCTCTGTTTCCGCCGCGCGCAAAGAGGAGCACAGGCTCTCTAGCTCCCTTTGGAGGGCGCTGATCTGAAGGCGGTGGTCCTCCGCAGCACCCTCCGGGGCTGGCCCTCCCTGCTGGAGCTTTTCTTTGCCCGGAGCCGCGGTCTCCCGCCTTCGTGCTCTCTCAAGCTCCCCTTCCAAGTGCTTGTTTTGAGTTACAACCTGCTGCCTTTCCAAGCGGGCTTGTCCCAGTTCCACCTGCAGCTGCTCTAGGGTTTCCTTTGTAACAGTCATGTGCTCCGTGACCTCTGACAGCCGGCTCATCAGAATACTCTTTTCGCTCAAGGCCATGTTCAGCTTCTCCATCAACTCAGTAGTGTCTTTCTCTATCACAGTGTTGTCGCCCGTTGACGCCTCCGCCATTTTGCTCACTTTATTGCAGCCCAGCTCTTTAATTTGCGACTGCAGGCTGGATATTTTTGCTTCGAACTCAAGTGTCTCCTTGAGAATCCTTTGCTCTAGCTTTGTTTTTACCTCGATGAGGCACAAGTACTCCTCTTTCAGCTGCTGATAGTTCACCTCGAAATTCTTTTCAGCAAAGGAAAAAGTGCTCCTCTGCTTTTCAATGTCCTCCCTCAATTGGATCACCTGTTGCTGCATGCTGTTGTTCTCTGTGCTGAGGGATTCTATCCTCTGGGTTTGGGATTTTGCTTCTCCTCTCAAGGAGTTGTTGGCCTCCGTCAGGCTTTCTTTCTCGCATTCCTTCGCCCTCCACTTGTTGTCCCAGATCGCCTCCTTCTCCTTCTCCTGGTTCTCTAGCAGCTGGATTTGTTTCAGTAGTTTTTGGTTCTCGCTCTTCATGCTGACGTGCTCGTCTCCGGCCTTTCTCAGGTCCTTGACCTCCACCTGGAGCTCCTGAAGCTGCTCCACCAGCTCGTCGGCTTTGGAGCTGTGCAGTGCCAGCTTCAGGTCCTCCTTCAGTGCAACTATTTGGTGTAACAGTTCGTCTCGCTCTGCAGCAAACGCTGACTTCTCTCGCCCCGACACGTGCAGCTGCTCTTCGTAAGCGGCCCGCAACTCAGCCAGAGCTCGCTGGTGTTTGCCGGCCGCCTCGTTGAGGAGGTTCTCGGCGTTGAGGAAGCTCTCCCTCTGCAGGTCCTCCCGGAGGACAGTGAGCTCCTCCTCGTGGCTGAAAAGCAGCTGCGTCCTCAGCCGGTCCAGCTCGGCCTCCTGCGACTGGGCCATGCGGTCCAGCACCGCGTCCTTCTCCCGCTCCAGCATCTCCAGCTTGATCTTGTAGTTGGTGGTCTCCGACTCGTGCCGGCCTTCTGTCTCCTCGGCTGCCTCCTGCGCGGCCGCCAGCTGAGCGCTTAGCTCTCGGACAGTGGCCTGGAGGCGCTGCAGCTCCCCCTGCTGGCTCTCCAGGGAGGCCCGGCTCTGGGAGGCCAGCTCCAACTGGCCCTTGGCGGCGTGGAGGTCCTGAAGAAGGTCCTCCACTCTGCCCTGCAGGGCAAACTTCTCCTGAGCCACCAGGCTCAGTTCCCGTCGGGTCTTCTCCCGCAGCTCCCGGGCCTTGCCGAGGCTGTCCTGCAGCGCCGCAACCTTGGCCAGCAGGTCGCTCTCAAAGCCAGCACCAGGGCCGGGAGGGACCACCTCCTGCTGGGCCTTCAGGGACTCCAGCTCGGCCTCATGGTGTCGGACCAGGGACTCCACGTGGGCTGTGTGCTGCCGCCGGAGCTCCTGCTTCATCTCAGCAATTTGCTGGCCGTACATCTCGTCGAGCTCTGCCCTGAGGCGCTCCAGCCGGCGTGCCGCGTCCTCCTCCGTCCGCTGGAGGGCGCCGCTCTCTGTCAGGCTTCCCTGGTGGCACTGCTTCTGGAGGTCCTCCACGGCACCCATCAGCTGCATGACCTCGCCGGACGACATGCGCTCCTTCTGGCGGGACGCGGAGAGGTCCCTCTTGCAGCTCTCCAACTCTGTTTGGCTGTTTTCCAGTCCGAGCCGGCATGTCTCCAGGTCGGCCTTACAGTGTTCCAACTCACTGAGTGAGCTTCCCAGCTCTTGTTCCTTGGAAGTCATTTGCTGGTTGAGCTCATTCAGCCGTTTCTCAGACGCTACCAACTCTCCCTTCAGACAACTCAGAGTCGTGTCCTGCTGCGACATGAGTCTGGCCTGTTCTGCCATGCGGTGTTCTTTCTCCTCTACCTGTTGTGCAAAAGACTCCTCGGTTCTGCTACATACCAGAGCCATCTCCTCCCTCAGCAGCGTCAGTGTGCGCTCGTGTTCAGTGATTATTGCAGTTTGCTCAGCGATCAGCAGGTCTTTTTCTCTCACAGTTTGTGCGTACGACCCCGCTGCCTCACTGCTCGAGAGGACAAGCTTCTCTTGCAGCTGGGTCAAGGATTGCTCATAGCCAAAAATGTTTTGCTCCTGTTTTGCGATTAGCATTTCTTTTTCACTCAGCCTTTGTGCAAATGATTCTTCTGCTCTTCTCCCCGCCTTCAAAACAAAGCACAGTTAACACCATAGAGCTTGTGACAAATGTAATAAGCCGATAGTATGGTAGTCCTTAAGATGCTGACTAGATACTCTCCAACAACAGAGGACAGACGACAGTACCAGCTGGTAACCATTGAAATTTATTTCACAACGCACAGACAGACGGCCGACGGACAGAAGACAGACAGCCTCACCAGCTCCGTTTTGTCGAGTCGATGCTGGAGATCCTCCCGCGTCTGTTGGTGCCTCTTGATCTCTGCCGCCAGATCCTCTAGCTGCTGCTGCTGCTGGGCCAGCTGCTGACGGGCCTGCAGGAGGTCGGCCGCCGCACTGCTGTGGCTGCTTTTCCTCAGCGTCTCGCCTGCCTGCAGCTGTCAATCAAACCCCTTTTGTTGAGTGGAGAACACACTCTGTGCACCCAGCCCAACAACAATAGGCAATACAGCACGGCACTATTTGAATAGGGCACGGGGGCCACATTGTAGAATGGGATATAAGGTGAAAGGTGGAACCTGCTGGAACTGAACGTGAAGTTTCTGACTCTTCTCCGTCATCTCCAGGAACTCCCTCATGATGTCGTCTTTCTCTTGGCGAGCCTGCTGAAGGTTGGCCGTGAGCTGGGTGATGATGCCGTCTCGCTGCTTCAAGGCGGCTTCAAAGTCCTGGAGCTGCAAAGGAGCGCCATGTTCACGTCAAATCACAGTGGCACCACTAGCCAATGAGCAGCCTTACCTTTTAATTCATCAGATTGTCCCATCGTGAATGTAGGCAATCTACGCATAATTCATATGAGCCTCATCCAACATTGATCAATAGGTAAGGCTCCAAAACAGAAATCAAAGAGATTTTTTGGGGATATAGAGGACTGAAAACGTTTTTCATAGAGCAGAGGATGAACTAATTTAAAGGGGCCTGCATGCCTGCAATATTGAAGAAAATGATGTTTATTTGCAAGTACACTATGTGTTTGAAGTTGCTGATACATACACACATACATACATACATACATACATACATACACATATACTAGCCTGTTCTGTGCTCTGTTGAGGATCACAGCTCACAGACCGGTGACTTAAAGGTGGAACTCGAAACACTACATAAAGAGAACTGCTCGAATCAATGCACAAATGCAAACTAACATACCATTTTTAAATAAATCGATTGAGATGGAGACTACCGGTATAAGCACCTCACGACAAAGGCAAATTCAATTTATTTGAGAGTTAGTGGCTATGAACCCCGCCTACATTTTAGGGTAACTGTGTGGTGGAAAAGGCAAAACAGTTCTAGGGTTAGATATGGGCTGGCACGTGTTAGGCAACTGTTTCAAAGGTACTATACCAAAAGTGTTGGTTGGAAATGAGCCAAAGGACACACACTTCATTAACATTACCTGGTGCACCCCTTCAGTGCCGAAGGCCGCCCTGATTTCCTCCAGCTCCCGGCTCAGCTCCTCTACCACCAGCGTCTTGGCAGCCAGTTCGTCCTCCATTTCCTGCCCGCTGTGTCCCCTGGCCTGTCGCGGCAGGGAGTCCACCTCCTCCTGCAGGGGGGCAAACCAGAGGTTGGCACTCGCCAATCACATCCTGAGGCCCCACAGCAAAGAGTGAGAAAGAAACGCCTCCGCTCTGCAAATCAGCCAATATCCCATAGTCACAACATAACAAACAGGTTAGTGGCTGACTTTGGGCCACTAACAAACCACTAGTCTTTGGGGAGGTTGTTCATCTCTCGCATGCACCCTCTGCTCCTCCCGTCTGGCTATCACTCTCAGTGCTACGCCTTCAGTGCTACGTCGATTCATGGTCTGATGGAAACATTCCCTTTGCATTGGGACATTGCTGCTTTACTACGCGCGCCTCCATCTTCTTTCCCCTCTCGCCTGTTCTCCACTCCTGAGCAGTAATTTACACTCAGAACATGTCATGTTAACCCTGGTGTGCTCAACCCATTCCCCAAACATGCTGTAAGAATAGAGAGCGGAGTTAAGAGCTAGTACCGGCACTATTCTGTCGTCTACTGCCTTTATACTACAGGACATCTCCATTCAAGTTTGTTAGTGTGCTGTTTTAGTATAAGGAGCTAAAAGACAGTAATATAGTAGCACAGCAGTTAGTCGGTTAACCGTAGCGTCACCAAAGCCAAGAAACAATGTACATATTGTAGTACTGTACCAAGATCCAATCCTCAGACGTATCAACTGGGCTTCCTGTCATCTCATGGCAGCCATTTACCTGTTAATTCATAACAATGGTGGTGAAGCCTTAGCACTCCTAGTCCATGTCACAGAGTTCAGTGATGGATGAATGCTAAATGAAGGACAATTAAATCTGATATTTCATTGCTCATTGCTAACCTTTATTTTAATGACGGCACGCTCTAAACCATTAGTCTGTGTATGTCGCCGGCAAAGCTTTTAAAGTCAGTGTAGAGACAGAAGGTGGTGAGAACTGCCATGCTTTCTACTTTTGCCAATAAAAGAAAATGCCTGTCTGGATTTTAGGAGCAGAGTGCCTGGCAACAGGCAGGCTGTTATGTGAATGTTCTTCCCGAGGTACAGGAGGGCAGGCAACAGAGCAGGCCTTAGGATATATCTGGCTGAATGCTTATCCCCTAATACCCCTCTTGGGGCCGTGCAGAACTTGAATTCATTAATCTGCACTAAATACTTCAGGGGTGTAAATCTGTAAATCTTCTGGAGTGGATTTGTAACTAAGTTTCCATAGATTGACTTAGAAGAGTTCCATTGGGGTCCACATTTCCACCTAAAAGTAATTCAAATTTTTTATAGCAAATCTTGATAACTGGATAACTTTGGACCTTCTCTTTAGCATATGGACACAATAGAAGGAGGAATATTTGCAAGGTCTTTGAATGCAAATCCTAAGTAAATATTTGACATTATACATTATAGATGATAGTCAAATAATAACAAAATGTTTGTTATAAGGAGGTCCTTTGGTTATCTAGCTAAAGCCATAACAACATATCCTAACCTACAAAAGGGTAGATGTTGAGTATCTGTTCAACTTAAATAGATAATGAACCATCTGGTTTAACAAAGAAACTCTTTCCATCCTTTTGGACTCAAGATAGAGCAAAGTAAATGCAATGCATTATCATATTATCAGTTACTGGACTGAATGTAAATGGCAAAATCCTTCTAGAAACTAATCCTAAGTATTTAATCTCAAACTCTGTGAATCAATATCTCACCTCTGAGGAGTAATCTTCAGCAGTGGTGGACACTTCACTCTCGGGCTGAAAAAGAAAGAAGATGATTTCACTGGGCTGCTTGGCCGGATGAGACGCTGGCTGGTCATGGGAATACCATAAGCAGTGTACTTTACAACTGCATTCAAATCATGGCTCAAACTGTGCACTGTCAATTATCTCTCCTATTGAATTTCACTGCTCCCTGGGGAGGAGAACAAGTAGCCCACAAAAGGAAGCTGCATGGCAGTGGAAATGCTACACAATTTATATTATGTTGAACATTTTGATACATTTTATGAGAACTGAGTTCTGGTGATTTAAAATGGACGTTGCCCATTCAACCCATATGCTACAGTGTGGCAGAGATAGTGGAGGAACAGCATACAGATATGCTTCACAACAATGCAATTGATAGAGCTTTGGCATTGCTAGTGTCAGTCTGTAGTCTATTCTGTTATTTACAAACATAGTGTGTTACCATTCCAAAATTGACTACGATGGCCAAGCCACGGAATATAAAACTAACCCCGGTTATCACTGTTCACTTGACCACCATGATCATTCATTGAACATTGCTCCAATTCATTTACCGTTATATTCATCAGCACTCCATTTTATATTTATATGTATACTATTTAGTACTCTTACTTACTACCAGTATCCATACTCCCCACCTTTACCATCTCAATTGCTTTATTTTATTGTCTTATTGTTATGTATATTTTTAATTTAGAGATTTTAATTTGTAGTGTACTACAAGTTGGTGGGCGCCTTTGTCCTAAGAATTTCACTGTTCAGAATTACCGTGTTAGACCATATTTGATTAATAAAAACACAGACTTTTGACTGACTATAAAAAAGTTGCCTCGAGCATGAAAACCAACACAGTATTTCCTGACCATTTCTCACCTAAAACACACCTGTTCATAAAATACAGGTTCCTTTTGCTTTAAACAAAAATACTCTGTGTCCATTTGAAACATGCTGCTCCAGTGAAACTGCATCACTGTAGGCAGCTAAACATTTTACACTGATTTGTACAGTAAATTAAGATGGGATGTGTGATTGCGTATCATGTAAAAAGACCTTCAGGAATATTCTTCATCGACAGTGCTCATCTTTCACCCCAAACTCTTGAAGCAATCAGTGACAGATTTGGATGTGATCAATACCGACTGTAAACATGCCACCTGCATCTGTGTTTGAGCTACGTATCAGCAGCACATGCACTAGGCTAATACTATGCAACTGGCTCACGCTCACATCTGTGGCACTGGCTCTTGTCTCTCTCATGCCTGTGTACAAGTGCTTGAGTGGGGCAGACTTTGAAGCTGTAGTGTTTCCACAGCAACCCCCTTCCTGCTCTGGGGAAGTTACAAGGCTACATAGATCTCGCCGGTCATTCAATTGTGAACCCTCTAGCAATTACAACCCACTTTGTCTTGGCGATGAAAAGACTACCTGCACTCAAAAGGAACGCAGATAAGGAAAACAATAAAAATCCCTTCGCATTTAAAGGACATAATATTTTCAGTCTACATTTTCAGAGTTCACATGGATTCTTCGACTTTACTGCATTATTAAGATTCCAAAAGCCTAGGATTAACAATAATGACTGTTTAATATGGCTTGTGTTACAGTGAGTAAACCTCGGTATTCAGCTGTAATGTCCCAGGTTATCAAATAATGCATTTTGTGTCGAAAGCGATGGGGCAACCAGATTACAGTCAATCTAGATTTAGTGTTAAAAACTGTGAATACATATTACATATTCAGGTAATCTAATGTTTGTTAAGGTCTAAAGGATTAGTATAGATTTATGTGAGGTAGGTCAGAAAGACACAATCATATCTCATTGGTAAGCTGTGGATTTTGCATATGACCTTGAGCAAACTTTAGTCCTAGTCCTAGAAATAGTCCTAGTCAGAGCCCTCTGGAGGAAACCAACAAAGCACATCCCTCCATTCCAACAGCATCTAGGTCTACTGTAAAGCCCTACAAGGCCAACGAGACTATCACTCACGCAGAAGCAATGCAACCTGTTTAAAAGGCAGTCTGTTGCCACAGCAACCAATCATTTTGTAGTCACCTAGCTCAGCGAATGCACACGGGGCGGGGGTGGGGTGGGCTTGAGGAGGCTGTGTGTGCAACATTCTTTCAGTGAGTGAAAAAGGAAAACTAATAACACAATGTGTAACACTAGTGGTACAAAAGGACAGAGGAGCAATGAGGAGCACAGCCTGTATGAGGGAGGATTGCAGTGGCTGCTTTTTGTACATACTCAAGGTTATGACGCGCTAACAAATTGTCTGTGAGCACTGGCAAACTTTCTTTCAGAGAGGATGGAGTTTGGCTGAGCTGACTCATACAGCTCCTGCCTGAAAGTCTTTGACGATTATTATAGAAGAACCAAGGAGGTTTGGCGTTTGGTTAGGAAAGCAGCCTGCACTCAAACGTAGTAATCTTTTCTATGGGGATGTACAAGATGCTGCTGAATGACACTTCAGTGACACGATGAATCTAAAGAAGCACCTTACCTTGTTAAAGAGAATGAGTTAGATTCCATTCTTTTAGCTGTGCTGCGCCCAAGCTATGGAATTCCCTCACTGCTAATGTCGGAGACTCTAAATACATTTTCAAGAACACACTAAAAACATCCCTCTTCATTCAGGTCTTCTAATAACCCTTTTTTGTTCTGTCTGATATTTTCCTGAGTTTAGGCTTGTTTAGTTTTTACTTAATTTAGTTCAGTATTTTATCTATTACCATGTAAAGTGTCTTTGGGTATTTTGAAAAGCGCTTTTAAATATAATGTATTATTACTATTAGATTCAACTAAAAATCTTTCAAATGATTTTGAGGCTTTCCACAGACTGGTAGCGTTTTTTTAACAACAAAACTATCATAACAGAAAACACTTTTGATATTATAAATAAATAAAATATACAATAAATATGTGAAGTGTGCTTTGTGATTTGAAAAGAGCAAAAGAAGAGGGCTGCTTTTTTGTTGTTCCCTTAATCACTGGGCCTTTGTGAATCTGCCATACAAAGGAAACGCATGGCAACTGCATAATTCTAAGACATTGTAGTGATATCTAAGCCTTAGCACAAATTTAATCACACCAGACATCTTTTAAGAGCCAGAATTGCTATATTTTATCAGGTGGTGAATATGTACCAGCATAACGTTAACAGAGGAAATAACATGAACCAATGGGAGCAGTAAACAAAGGAGCGCTGTAGTGATGAGTGAGGAGACACATTCTATTTTTTCAATACTAAACGAGAAGTACAGTTCAGTCTAAGAATTCATGTGGCTACTTTCAATAGCTCATATTTCTGTGAACCAACTTACATTGCTACTCTACAGTTCAAGCTCAAGCCACAAAACATTGTTGGTCTCCACACATGAAAAAGTTCATTGATGATTACTTTGAAAACAATTGCGTTAAGTTTGATTTGGTGTATGGTGTGGCTGCTGACTGTGCTCCACTCCTTTCCTCTGTAGGTCTGGTCTGTGTAATGATAGGCCTGCCTGTTTCGTGCACTTCAAGTTAAATGAACAGTAAACAGCATATGCAACCATGAAAGTTGGCATTGCTCTCGTTGTGATAAGAGCAACATAACATCCACCTACCTCTATGGTGTAGGTCTGGTCGTGTGTAACCGTCTCTCCACTCCGGAGCGTTCGGGCGAACGTAAACTCCTTGGTGGGGGGGTCACCTTCTCGAAGCACATCAACGCCACCTTGGCCTCCCCCTCCTCCAGAGAGCTGATCCACCACAGACCGATCCGGTCCGGCTTCCTCCCTGCCGTGCCCATCTCCCTCAGAGTCTTCAGGTGCCTCCTTTGTCTTCTTCTTCTTCTTCTGCCTCTTCTGTACGTCGGCGTGGGCTTTCCTCTGCCGGTACTCAGCTAACTAGAGAGAAGAGAAAAAGAGACAGGTCAATCAGGGAGTGCTAAATACACCTCTTACAATCAAATACAACCATGTTCCTAGCAAGAAAGTAACGATTAAGCTGCAGTATGGGGCAAAAAACGGCATTCTTAACTAGCAATTGCTACTCAGGCTTTGCAGTTCCATTAGCGTGTTTTTTGGATTTACTTGGCCAAACTAAAACTTAAATCAAGTAACAATAAACTAAATTAGAAAGCTGTTCTAAAACATTTTTTAAAAAATCAGGTAATGTGCCATCACAAAAATTACCCACAGTAATGCTACACAATTTGGGTAAGTTCAAGCGAAACATTGCGTGCCTCCATGTGGGACTGTTCTTTGCTCTCTGTGGATCCTTCCTGTCGTGCCTACATGGACGCAATGACCCGACACACTTGTTTTTACCGCTAACCCTAATCTTTTAAATACCCCTTTACCTAAATGGATTACCTTCTGAAAACTTCCTTGATTTGTTCAAACTCTTAGCAGGTCTACCTCTGCCAAACGGTGCCTTCAGCAAGAACGACTATCTGGAAGTGGATCTTAAGGTTTGCACCGTGGCACAGTCCCTCAGTGAACAGACAAACATGGTTTTAACAAAGGTCAACAAGAAAAAGACTACTGGATATGAGACGTCCAATAATGACAAATAGTACCACAGATTGTTAGGGTAGGGTCATGGTTGCTTCCAAATTCGTGCTATTTTCTCAAAAAAAAAAAAAAAAACTCGAAATAACCACAAAAACCTTAATCTTAATTGATAAAGAGTAGCATAATGCCAAAGTCTACGTTTCTGTTTCAGAAATCAGGATTTGAACTCTTGACGTTTTCCACACAATGCCATAAAGCTACTTCTGCGAATTCTGATGTAGGATTACTTGGCACCAAAAAAGACTAATTTCCTAATCTCACACATCATATAAAATCTTGACACATTTGTTTTTGACCTTGAGATTGAGAACATTCAGCAAGCAAGAGAAGAAATGCTCAACGGTCAAATCTGTTGTGAAAGTAGTTGTGTGGGATTAGGTTAAGCTTTTCTCCTTTTCTGTAACTGTTACAAAGCCTTAACATGACATTTATGCCACGGGAAAAGGAAGAGAAAAGAAGTGTGTGTTCTATGCTTCCAATAGACTAGGAGTGGTTCGATAGTTAAACCAAAACAGTATCTATGTTACACTCTTTCTTCATTATCACTGAAAAGACAATGTCATATAATCCTGTTCTGTCTGCTACTTCTCACCCTCATGTATTCCCTGTACCCACACACCCAGTCGATATGTTCAACACTTAATCACCAAAAGGAAATGCTGGCACAAATGGCATGTCTCCGACCATGACAGCGTCAAAAGTCCTTATGTATGAGGGACTGCTGACAGCCAGCCCATGGAAGCAGTGTGTTAGGCAGAGAGGGGAGTGGACTACATTGCCAAGGTGAGCAGTCTGCCATCAGGGGACCTCATGCCTACCAGCAGGTGCTCAAGGGAGAGCTGCAGATAGTTTTTCACCTAGGTGACTGAAGTAATGCCAGCTTAGGTTCTTAGCTCACAGGGAGGGCGGCCAACTACTGTCACCTCAGTGTTAGCAAATGGGTATTAGGACAACCAGTCGAGACAACTTTCAGTGTAAACTCAAACCAATTTACATTGGCACATATTGTACAAAAAAACAATTGTGCTGACTAGCAAGTATTTGGTGACCATGGGTTTGCTAATATGTTTGCTTTCCCACCCCCAGCATTACCCTTTCTTGCATTTTCTGATGTCTCTTGAGAACAAGTACATTCCTACAACTAAAGACAAAAAATTCTAAAAAAATACTGTAGGTCCTGGACATTAACAAGAAGGAATACTTTCCTGGTTGCTCTACTTGGCATTGGAGTTCGGTCATTGCAGTACACATGACCATCTGCAGTCTCAATGACGATGGAATTACTCTCGACAAGGGCTGCAGAAAGACTTATTTAATGAAGCCCAACCACCTAACTTGTTGACGGATATATTTAGTATACATTTGGAGGCTGGCGGTGTGGATGTGTCACATTGAGGCAAAGGTTCAGGTAAGCTAATGCAGTGCCTAGCACTGTTCCAGAAAGGTGTTAATCTGGTGCGCAGTGTCACCGTTGATCTTCTTGATTACTACTGATAGATGAACACAATTAATTCAGAGCGCATAGTGGTAGTTATTTTAAGCCCTCCATCATATCAATTTAGATACTGTACTATGCTTTCTGGAAGAGATTGTTTGTCCATTTTAACAGTACAGAAATAAAGATCAGATAAAAAAGATTGTAACATTAATTGAAGCACCACTGTAATACTGAGATAAACACACAAAACTACCTAGCTCAATTTTATGGTTTTGAAGTACAGGAGCAGTGCTAGTCATGTGTGTTTATTCAAATACAATAGCAGAGTGTGTCTCTTAAAATAAATATCATGCTGCTTTTTATAGGTTTGCTCAGCGTAAGACAGGCATATCTATGGTATAGAACTGCACTACTGTCACCTGGACGAATCATGCAAGCAGTCAAATCAGCCTCCTAAAAAAACTGCGTTCATTCAATAGCAAAAATGCACACAAACCCTTATTTAAAACCGGAAAGGTATAAAATTGCCCAATCGATTGTATCAACAGTTAGTGAAATGACAAAATCAGGTATAGCAGATAAAAGGTGTAAAATGTAAGCATTGGCAAAACAGTACATTGACAACAAAAGTTGTTCAACAACTTTTGATGAACTGATTCATTGCAGTCAAAGTCAGAGTGAAAAACCGCGACCACCACAAGAAAGATATTATGTTTACCTAATGGGCAAATCCTCTTCTGTGATTTCTTTAAACCTTTGCCATGGGTGATTTGGGCAGTGGCATCAGCCCATTTACTGCCACTACTTTAAAAGTTGTTCCTTCAATAAAGTGAGACACTCTCTATCGCAATGTACCATCCAGTGCAGAAAGGCACGCACCAAAACAATGACTAAAGCATCCTACAGAGCAATTGGAACACACAACACAGTGAGTTTGACCATTTCTGTCATAAAAAAATAAACTATGAAGAGTCTCATGAGAGGCAATAGCCTAGGCGTCACAGATCAGATTTTTAGTTTTTGTTTTTGTAGACAGGGTATATCTTTCATATTTCTAGCTGATGATTAACAAGCCACGGAGAATTTTCTGAAACCTTTTTAAGCAAAATGCCTTTTGGGCCTCTGGGCTGAATACATGATGGGATGCGTTTCAGTATTCTCATCAGGCCCACTACATAGGCCAGATCCAGTCTAGAATTCATGAATATTATCAGAACAAGTTTGAAACAAGTGCAGGAGCAGAATCATGCCATATATTAGACGGAGCTCCCAGTATGACCAAGGGAATAAACAATATCATGGTGCATTGACAAGCAGGATTTTAAAAGACCTGGGAGGACAATTTTCTTGACTCAGCAAAAATTAAGATAGATTGGTAATTTATAGGCCTAGCTGTTGGTGCGTCAAGTTTGAATCATACTTCAAATAAAAGAGATAGCCTAGGTGTAAAGGCTGGTTTATAGCTAGAGCAAGGACCTTTTGGTAGACAGGGATGAAAGAAAAAGGAAACAAACTTTCAATGGCATACACAGATAATTCTGTAGCTGCAATAATCTAATTTAGTATGCAACTATTATGCGACAAACAAACATTATGGGTTGAAGGTTCTGTCCAGCACTTAGGCAAGGATGTTCTTATATATTGTAAATATATTTCATTGTCAAGTTTTACAAGTTGTTCATTTGAGAAACACTTTTGTTTAGTGACTGACACGTTTGATGCAGGTTCACCAGAAGCAAATGACAAAAAAAAAAAGAATAATGTAAAATATAAGTGGCTGATCAGATAAACTACCCCATCAAGGTCAAATGGAACCCAAGAGCACTTTGCACAGCACTGTTAACAGAGAATGGCTCCATCAGAGTCTGACCGACAACATTTAAACAAAGGAGTAAATGAAGCTGCAGGGCATAACACTAGACTGACCCCAATTTTATCTGGTTTGAAACTTGGCACTGGTAAGACACACACACACATACACACGCACACGCACACGCAACACCAGTGCCACCACAAGGACATTTTTCTCTTGAATTCTGTTTCTAACAAGTGTGACGATCAATGAAACAATTCAGAATCTACTTTCATCAACTCCCACATCTTGCATCTGAGACTGTCGACTATTAATGAATGAAAAATCTTGAGCTATTTGGATAATCATGAAAAAGGGACAGCAAGAAAAGATTAACAGGACACCAGAAAACATGAAAATAAATACTGTTGGTGCATCTTGCATCAGTTTTATTGTTATTGGTTCCAAACATTATATATTTTTTCTAAATATGGGTAGCCTACACATATTTCTTACTGACATTTTGGGTCCTCTTCAGACACTTCAGTGAAGCCATAATAACTATTAAAACCTCTGTTTCCAAAAAGTAGGGTAAAGGACAAGAGAAACAAGGTCATAATCTTTCTGGAGGAGGGCAAAAGCAAGGCACTTCGCCTTTGGGTGCAAAACAGAAGTATTTCAAAAGTGCATTATGCATACTTCAACATCAGCTGCATGTAGCACTCATACTATGATTATGAGTGAGCATAGACCGTGTAGTAGAACCACCACATTGTGGTATTTTAAACCTTGCTAAACCAGCCTACATGTCCACAGTTAGGCACAACGGAAACATCAAAATTGTTCAATTTCAGAATTTCTAGTCTAGAATTTAAAGTTTTTTAACATCAAGAATAATCCATTCATTTGGGTCCTTATCAGTAATCCGGTATTTCCATGGTTTCTGCTGTGCTCCTTCTTATCCTGATTGACAGATCAAAGGGACCTTGCTGTTTGACAAGATCCTTATAGATAAACAAATAACCACCCATTAAGAGCCATTTCAAAATACAAAGGATACGGATAATATCCATTATGCTATAATTCAACAAGAGCACTTTAAAACCAAATATACCCTTTGTGCTGTCTGTGAGGTCGAGAGCAGGTATGTAATTGGGGTTTTCAAGTGGGCACCCTCCGTCCCAGATGTTTAATTAATTTGAGCCCACAAAACTTTCCGAAGGCTAAACGGTGAGCAATGACGTCTCAGAGCCGTCCTCGGCTCTCTCAACACAACCAGAAAGGCCTAATTAAAATGATAAAATATTATTTATTAAGCTGTGATATATCCCTGCTCTGTTACTACAGGCTCTATTCAGACGCTCTGCAAGGATCCTTAACGTCACCTGAAAAGAAAACAATCTTTCCCTACTTTATTCTTGCTAGCTTGGCAAAAGCACGCACAGCAGCAAAGCTCACCTTCATACCTTTGTCCTGAGATGAAACCACTTTCATTGGTTTTCCATCATGATGTTCTTTACTTTTGAGCCCATTTTGGATCCTTTTTTTTTTTAAGACAGCCACTGGCTACTACTTTCTGCTACATCTCAACACAGCTTTTATGGCCGTTGATGTATTATTGGTTGTTGACAATATTGCTATGTGATTGTCAACAAAACAGGGATAGCACGAAGTACTCCTTTAATTCATTAATTAATTTGTAAATTATTACTTTTGACAACTATTCACAGCAATCCCAATCCCCACCTACAGTTAGCAATACTACCCTCTATGATTTTGATTGGTGGAAACAAAAAACAACCTTCCTACAAGACGTCTAGTGAGTAGCCTTAAGAGTCAACTAATCTGTTTGATGAAACTAACAAAAATGCACTGTTATTAAATTACTAAACAAGCCCAGGCTAATTATTAAGCTTCAGTCACCATCAAAAAATATCAACTGATTAGCCTAATCAGTTGAAAAAAAGATATTAAAAAAAATATTATTCATAATAGCCAAAGACAATAGAGTCAAAGACAATGGTAAAGCAAGGAAAAACAATAGTTCTATTTTAATATGTTGGCCCATGTTAGGTAAAGGCCACATGCAGGCCTTAGGGGCTGTGTCCACCGAACGCGTTTTTCAACTTCCTGCGCCTCTTCCCCATTGATTACTAATGTGAAGACGCGCCTAGCGCACTGCTTTTCCAAAGCGGCGCGCCTCGCGTCCTTTTGAGCTGCGTTTTTCCATTTTGGGCGGAGCGCTCAAGTTGAAAATAGTTCAACTTTTGCCAAAGCGCAGCGCACGTCAATGTCACTTTTTGACAGCCGGCCAATCAAAATTGATTAAAGGCGGGACTAGAAATGAAAATACCTAAACAAACGCCGCCATTGAAGAAAATGAATTCAGTGATCTCATATTTCCAAAAGGTGTACGTTCGTACATTAAAAGGGTGCTTTTAAATTGAGTCAGTTGTATTATATATTTGTAACATGTTCAAATAAACGTTAAGTTATGTACATTCAAAAAATATTGCTCTTTTATTAGGCCTAAAGTTGTGACCCTGGTCTAGTGACAGTGTAGTGACTACGTTGTTGGTATACAACCGTTAGGTTGGCCAGAGATTTAGTAGGCGACGAACTAACTATGACTAGGATTTGGTTTCTATAATTGTTCATTATAATAACTAACCACCCCATTAGCGTTATGAAAAAGACAAAAATCTGAAACGTTAGTAGCTAGCATGCTGCCAGACTAACCACAATAGACGCTATGACGGTTGCATAGCAACAGCAAAGGCGTCGGTGACGGTGAGGCGCGTTGAAAGCGCAAATTTCAATGAAAAGGCGCAGCGCCTCGCGTTTTAGCGCGTTCAGTGGACGCGGTCCCTTACAGGATAGAGACAGGTGGTGAGCATGATTAATACTTTGGATCTCCCGTAAAAGGGCATAAAGATTAACAAAAGGCTTTCAGCAAGTCAAGTAGATCAGTAGTGCCCTGCTGTCTTCACAGCGTCTTCCAAGATGTATCATTTCAGGTGATGTCTAGGCTATTTATAAAGCCTTTGATACGCTGAACGCACAGTCAGGGTGCATTTCCATTTTGTCCCAAAGAATAAATAAATCACTTTCAAAGTAGAAAAGTTGATATGTTTTGACATGGTTAAGTCTTTGTCGTTTGCAAATAAAGAGATATGGCCTCTGCTTTTGTCCTACGATTGGTTGTGCATGTGTACGAGTAAATCAAAACTCATCTGCTGTCTGTGGCAACTTCATACAATATGTTTCCTTTCACTGAAATGTAAAGTTAGTGATAGGCTGAGCCAGACATCAAATGTTTAGGGAGACTAAAAGGTAGGCTAAGGAACTACAGGCCTATTGCACACAAAGGGCCTGTTATGTTTCTAAGAGTGTTAGAGAAAGACTCAAATTGTTCATTTTATTTGAAATATTGCTAAGTACTACAAAAAAATACTACAGTAGTAGAAATCAGTATAAAATTGTTTCATACCCATATATGGTGCAAAAACATGTGAACACCAAAAAAGCATTTTATGGGTTGAAGAGAAAGACTTAAAGTAAAGTAAGTACAATTTAGCCAACTGCTTTAAAACGCTTATGGAAAAAAACTGTTGAGCGTGCTTAAATTTGGGAGCAATAACCAAAACATCCGTCAGTCAGGCATAGGTGTGGCTGTGCATTAGGACACAATACTAATGGATTAGGCTAAGCCAAGACAGACTGAAGTTGGAAAATGTTTGCGTTTTATGACATTCTCAGCCAGACACATCTATCTACTTTCCACAGTAGGCATGCCTCCAATCGTTATCTCAGCTGTATTTTTAGACAAGATGAAGACTGATCTATTTATATGCCATCACTACTCTCAGCTTCCTGTGAGGATGTGTCTTCTTCCTAAAATCTGGTGGCTTTGCCATTCTACACAGACCAGACGGTTGATCAAATTGTAAAAAGGAAAAGTACAACATGTATACCTCACGTCAAATCTGTGGTAGATATGAGGACACTTCTCCCTTTGAAAATGGTCGGGAGTGGGCAGCCAAGCACCTTTCTGTGGGTTTGGGGACGGGAATCACTGAAACGAGCATGTGAGCCTAGTATGTGACCTGAAAATCCTGTCACGCTGGAATGTCAACGCTGCTTAACGTTGCTTTGTAACCTAAGCATTGACTAGCATTGTGTAAAAGCAGATAAGCCATCTTGTGAATTTGATTAATCGACAACATCATATCATGACATCAGGCCGGCTAGTGATTTTGTTTTATTTCACCCGATCCAGCCCAGGCTGACATTGTCTGGGCACTGGTGTTGTCCAGCTCTGTATAGAGCTGTCTGACATATGGGGTGCGGTGGGAGATGTAGCCATAAAGCAGCTGTCAAGGCTTTCAAAAACTGATAACGCTGATGAACACCAATAGCAATCTTTAGTTCCTAATCTTGGTGAATGTCAAAAGTATAAAACATGTTTCCTTGGAAACGTTTGCTACCTAGAAAGAATGGCCTAGAAGTTGAAGATACCTTAGCTTTGCCGGCCTCGAGCTTCTTTTGCCTCTCCTCGTCTTCCATAACCGTTGTCCCTGTGGCTAGGAGAAAAGAAAGGTGCTTAAACTGAAATGCTTGCTGATGACAAAAATAAACACCGACGGTAATTTGTCACTTGATTGACTTGAAAACCGTAGCACAAGTTTTTAATAAGTGCAGAGTCCCTCACTGGGACCTTGCTGTATCCAGCAGCGGTGTCGCGGCCGCCATGTTTTTCCACGTAAACACGAGACTAGCTTTGATGATGTCACATAGGTACCTCTCTTTAGATACGCCCCTTGTGCGAGATAGTTGATGGTTGTCACCAGAGTCACTACAGCTGTTCAACAGACCAAATAGATTGTTCTTGAAGACTCACTCCACATATAAAAATTACAACACAAATACAAATAAATAAAACAAATGAAAAATAACCATAACATTAAAAAATGTGTTTCAATATTTACTATACAGTACAGTATTTAAGTTTCTACCAAAACAAGAGCACTATTCAACTTCTAAATCCTCCAATAAAGGTTTTTTTGTTCAACAGTTCAGAAAATGTTCAACAAATGCCTATAATTCCTATTGAATCTTGATCCATATATCCATGCCAAAAAAAATTGTAAAGCTGACTTACAAAGTTTGTTTCCACTTTAAGGGTTTCAAGAGTGAAAGAGGTCTGTAAGCGTGTAAGCGTGTCCTATGACTACTGGATTTGTTTTAAAGTGAAGTAAGTTAAAAAGGTAACTTGCCCAGCAATGCCATGTAAACAAAGAAAACGTTGTTTTTCTCTCCTGTCACTAAGAGAAGACCATCCGACTTCTTTATACAGTATAGAATGATGAGTTCTAAAACTAGAAATGCATTTCCCTGCGCAAATGCGATGTGATGCATCGCAGTTATTCGACTGACCGCCTCTGCGCGCAGAACCTACCCCTGCAGCACAAGCGGACTGCGGTCCAAACCCTGTTTGTTGAC
>JAVQIZ010032545.1:0-12462 GCA_036023535.2 Galaxias brevipinnis
TGTTTGTGTAGGCGTGTGTATTGGTAGGAGAAAAACATAAATGATAGGGATAGGTTAGAACAGGTAGTCCCTCCTTTGCAACAGCCCCAGCTTATGCCAGGCGTTCTCTTGTTGGTGCACAGACATGTCCATGTCTCTTGGCACATCTTCATGCAGAGTAGGGGTGGTATCCTTCGTCTGCCTTTGAAAAATAAGTTGTGGAATGTGTGTACATATAGTAAGGTGCATGTTTGTGTGTAAGGGTGCTGGTGACCTTGTCCGTGGAGGAGCTCTAGTTTGTATCATGCTCAGGCATTTCCTCTTATCTCATGGTCGCACTGTCTACCAGGCACTTACCGAAACCTGTGGTTTAGCGTGTGTGCATGAGTGTGTTTGTGACAGGGCTCAGAGCAGCAGACAGACAAATGAGACGGGTTTAGCACTAACAGTAGCAGTTATTCCAATGTTCTTGATGGATCGTGGCCTTGTGAAGCAGATCGCATGGTTGATTAAGTTGCGCAATAATTTCTGATCTCGACAGGGATGATCTTTCCCTCCTCAAGATAGGTTAATCGCGGGTAATTCGAAAGGTTCGTTGTTGAGGGTTTAATGAGCAAAGGTTGTGCTTTGAAAGGCGGACGTCCTTAGTAGCAGGTATTCCAAAGTTGTTGATGGAACGTAAGCCTCGTCTTTTTCTTCTTCCCACGGGACTGTTAGCTCTATAAAATAAACAATTTGCTGTGTGTTGGACCAGAGTAATAAGTCTAGTCTTAAATTGGTTGTTGCAATCTCCAATGGGACTCTCAGTTGTTGGCCGCCATCAGCAAGCATTTTCCAATCACATGCTCTCCCAGCTGCCCTGAGCTTTGTTTTGCTCTACAACTCTTCTTTCCCGGAACTCCCTCCATGACAAAGCGAATGTGGTGCATGTCGCCCTCTGCTCTAATTGGCAGGGCATTAACTTTTGAGCGCCTCTGCTCTATTGCTTCCACCAAGCATTTTAGTACTTGATTGTGGTGCCAGGCGTATCTTCCTTGAGTAAGGCTTGTCTTGCACCCAGCCATTATGTGTTTGAGATTAGCCGTCCCGCCACAGAGGGGGCAAGTTGGATCCTCACCTACCCATTGGCTGAGATTTGTCGGTGTTGGAAGTACGTCGTAGGTTGCCCTAACAATGAAGCTAATTCTTGTGGATTCCATTCCCCACAAGTTATCCCAGGTAATTTTCCTCTGCTCTACACTTTCCCAGTTCATCCATTGCCCCTGTTTGGCTTGTGAGAGAGTTTTAGCGCTTCTTACTGCTTCCTCTTGCTTACATATCTGTTCTATCACTAATTTGCGTTGTTCCAAAGGGATTGCTTTTGACAATCTCGGTTTTCTTGTACCAAGTCCAAATCCTCCTCGTCCATGTTGTACTTGTCCTACTATTTTCGTATGTTTAAGGGCTGCTTTTGCTTGCAGTACTGCCTCTTTTGGGCTCCATTTCCATCCTGTTGCTAATGTGGGTGCTGCTTTTCTTACTATACTATCTCGGGATTCCGTAAGTGTCATTTCTAATCTTGCACTTAAATTCCTCTGTAAGCCCGGTAAGCGGCAGTTCCAGAGCTCCTTTCCCATAAAGAGCCAGGTTACTAAGACACCGTGGCACCCCTAGCCATTTCCTAGCATAAAAGCTGACTCTTCTTTCTACCTTTTCAACTTTAGTGATGGGTACGTCATACACTGTCAATGGCCACATGAGCCGGGGTAGAAGTCCAAACTGTAGGCATCATAGTTTTAGCTTTCCTGGCAACCCTGACTTCTCAATGCTCTCTAGGCCCCTGTTCAGTTCAATCCTTAATTCCTTCACCTGCTTCAAGTCTTTAAGGGTAGCATTGTACCATTTTCTAAGAACCGATCTGTTTACGCCTCACTCTCCTCATGGTGCTTCTGCTCTTTAGCACTTTCCTATGTTAGCAAATCCACCATAAAGTTAGTTTTCCTCCTCTAATTCCTTTCCAGTGTAGGGGTTGGGGGGCTGCAATGAAGATGTGCCCAAAGTAGAGGGATCGGGCTCTGGTATCAGTACTAATAGTGAGCTATACAATCTCCTGAAAGAAAACTAGACAAATGAGAATTAATTATATGCCAGAACTGGATAACGATTTGAAAAACTCTTGTAAATAGCCGAAGTTAGCCAGACGCAGGTGCACCTTGCAAAGTGGGTTTGTTTTGATTCAATGAAAACATGTTGGAGGCAGTGACAGCGTTTGGAAGATTTTCCAGCCTTCTAAAGGCCTTCACATGATAAGAAATTTGCACTACGTTTGCCACGAGGTACACAAGCACAAACACATGGTGCGAAGCAGATATACTACATAGCAACATAAACACAAACATAAAGGGTACATAAACAGCCAAGATTTAACCCCGGAAACTTGAATGGAGATGGTCACCCTGTCTGCAGAACAAGCAGAAAGTAAAAACACTTCATCTTTTAGTCATATTCGAGACTACCACCCACAACTTTATAGCGAATGCAAGTGCAAGTTAACTTTTAGTTCTGTCCAGGTCGGGCAGTAATTGTTTTTGTGTGCGAGTGAATAATTCATAAATTAACAACAGCAACAACTATAATCATACATTAGTTGGTTCCTACTACTAAAACTGGATGAAGTAAATATGCTGACATTTTTATATTTCAATCTCAAATGAACAAAGATGCTTGCATACAGGATGTTAGGCCAGCAGCACCTTATATCTTTATGAAGGAGAGAACAGTCATACAATCAGAGCTGTTCCATATCTATGCAAACAAAAAGTGCAGATTGCTGCTCATTTCTGGCATGTTTTTCAATATAAAAATGATTTCAATGTGTGTGTATCAGTACTTTTTGAAAATGTTCAGCACATTTTAACAATACCGCGATAATATTGATAACCGTGATCATTTTCATATTGTTATATCTCTTGATTGGAGATGACACGCACTTCCTTGTGTCATAAAGCAATTTGTCACTGTTTCGCGGGAGGTCGTACCCGGTGACAGACAAAATTTGTGTTAAAGAGACCCTATTATGCTTTTTGGGGTTTTCCCCTTCCCTTTAGTATGTTATGTAGCTTCTTGTGCATGTAAAAGGTATGAAAAGTTACAACGCCCATAGCCCATGCCAAAGGGAGCTACTCTCTCTCTCAGAAAACACTGCTCCTGAACTGCCTGAAACGCCTTGTTTATAGTTCGGCGTTTTCACACATTTGCATTATGCCCACCTAGTGGCTAGTTTTTGCACGCCCTCAAACAGAGTCAGTCAGAGCGCAGGGCCGGGAAGTTTGTATAAAGGCCGAGAAAACGCTGTTTTCATCAGTGCAAACGCAAAATCCCTTCGTTTGGCCAGCTGACCAATCAGAGCAGACTGGGCTTGTCGGGAGGGGGGCCTTAAAGAGACAGGAACTAAAACAGAGGGTTCCAGACAGAAGGTGAATAGAGGGGCTGTAGACCCAAGCAATTTGAAAAAAAAAAATTGTTTATTGAACATTAAAACGTGTAAACCTATTCTAGTAGAACTCCTAAATAAAGGTATGAACCTGAAAATGAGCATAATAGGGGCCCCTTCAAATATTGAGACTTCAAGAGGACTGATATGAACTGCAATATTTTCATTCTCGCGTAGACATTACACTGTATCAGAACAAATTTATTGATAATACGTTATAAAAAAAGTCTTTAATCTAGAAATCCTTTTTCCGAATTTTAAACTATCATAGCTTAAAAATCTATAGTCACACATAATGATAGTCGTAATTTTCGTCGTCAATATTTTTGAAATTACGTTGAAAAAAAGTCAACTAATACTTGATGTAAAAATGTTCATACTACCAAGTCGATGACGCGGGCGTACTCTTGTATGGAACAACATTACTGTGATGTTATCTTTCGGAATGGCGTGCAGAAAAACACCATCCCTGCAGCCCTCTATTGCCTCCAGCCCTCTATTGCCTCCTGATGAAACAAATCTGCAGAGGGAAACAGAGTGTGATCACATGATTCTGCTGGTTCAAGCCAGCTGCAAGTTAATGCCCTATGCACAAAGAATTTGAATAACAGCAATTTATTTATTTGTATTAGCCATTTATTTATTAGTATTAGCCTTGCGAGACAGACAAAACGGTCAGTGGTTAAACAGGTTTTGTCTACTGGGGACGTCGGGATGCCCCTTAAGCTTTTGGTTTTTTGACAGTACTTGGAAACCAGGTATTACTATAAGACAATCAGATTACATGCAACAAAAAATGTTTAGGCATGGTCCATATTTTTTCATTGACCTACGCATTCAATGCCAATTTATGATTTCTCTTGTATTTACTTATTTGTTTATTTTCAATCTATGGTTTTCAGGTCAGTGACAAAAGAGTGTCAAGGAACCATGGCGTCCTAGAGAATCTGGATGGGCGGTTGCGCATCAAACCTGTAAGCTTGTTTTTAACTTTTATTTCTATACATAGGATAATGAAGTCTATTCCTCTGCTTATCTTACCTCATTGGCTTAATTGGAATTTTACACACTAACCACATGTACCAGAAGGCCATCCATCCATCCATCCATTTTCCGCCGCTTATCCAGGGGTGGGTCGCGGTGGCAGCAGGCTAAGAAGGGTAGTCCAGACATCCCTATCCCCAAGCAACGCTTTCCAGCTCCTCCTGGAGGATCCCGAGGCATTCCCAGGCCAGATGAGATATATAATCTCTCCAGCGTGTTTGGGTCTACCCCGGGGTCTCCTACCAGTAGGGCGTGCCCAGAAAACCTCAACGGAAGGCACCCAGGAGGCATTCTAATCAGATGCCCGAACCACCTCATCTGGCTCCTTTCGACGCGAAGGAGCATCGGCTCTACTCCAAGCTCCCTCCGGATGACCGAGCTCTTTACCCTATCCATAAGGCTGAGCCCAGCCACCCTACGGAGGAAACACATTTTGGCACGTTTCCTGCACCCCCTTCTAGAATCGCCACCTTAACGTGGTGGAGGGGTTTCAGTGTCCCTGTGATCCTGGGAGCTGTGTTGTCAGGGGCAGTAGCCCCTGGTAGGGTCTCCCATGGCAAATTGGTCACAGGGAAGGGTCCAGACTAAGCGCGATTCAAAGACCCACGATGAAGCGGAACAAACGGCGCTGTGGCACCTTACCCGGAATAGGGAAACCGGGGCTACCCCCTGGAGCCAGACCCGGGGAAGATACTCGCCGGCGAGCGTCTGGTGGCCAGGCCTTGACCCATGGGGCCCGCTCCTCGTGCCAGGACTCGCACACACGCCATCTCAGGTCAAACAGAGACCTGGTGGACGCTGCTCCTAGCTCTCTGAATAGTAGCGAACACCCTGGGGAGTAACCCATCAGTGGTCAACCTCAGCCTTTCAGGGGCCAGGGCCATAGACACGACAACCATGGGTTCTGGTGCCAAATCTTGCCGTTCGCCTGGGACAGTAAGTTTGGGTGCAACGGAAGCAGTCAAGGCTCCCCCACCACCAAGCTGTATATATCTACCGCCCATGGTTTGGTTAACCATCGAGGGGCTACTAATATCAGCGACAGACTCTGTGACCTCACACGGGCCAGCACGGCTGGGATCAGAGCTGTAAGGGGAAACTGGTAAAGCAGCCTGTCTGCAGGCCACACGTGCGTCAGAGCATCTACGCCCAGAGGAGCACCTGCTTCTCACAGAGAGAAGTAAAGACGACACTGGGCACTGGCCGCCGAGGTGAAGAGATCGACGGACGCTTCTCCAAAGCGACACTAAATCTTCGCCACTCTCCGGGCGGGATTTCTCCCCGGTAGAGAAGGTCTGCGCCAATATTCAGGTGACCGGGGACATGAGTCGCTCTGAGTGACCTCAGGTTCACTGCACACCACAGCAATAGCTGCCTGGCTAACTTGTGAACTGTCCAGGAGCGGGCTCCTCCCTGTTGATTCACAAAAGCCACCACGGACGAGTTGTCCGTAACACATCCTGGTTGCCCAGCAACGGGTGAAACCGTTTTAGAACCAGGAAGACCGTGAGCAGTAACAGGTGATTGATGTGGAGACAGTGTTGACGCATCCCTCGCACCGCTCACCGGACGTCCCTCGCAGACGCCCCCCAATCCTGTTTCACCTATAATTATGAAAACGTATTGCCTTTTAGATTGCTCAATGCCCCGAGTGCCCAAAAAAAAGATCCACTATTAAGGAGAAAAAGGAGTGCAATCCAATTGAGGTGCCTGAGTTTTATTGAAAGTCCCTCAGGCTTGAACTCACTGTACAGACCTTTTTGTATACTAGACTCTAAAATTCCCTGACCAGGTTTTGGAGACACTAGAGCTAGTGGGGATGGATTTAGTGGAGAAACTGAAGCCAACTGAAAGTGGCCACCAATACATTTGTGTCATGGTGGACTATTTCACAAAGTGGGCTGAGGCCTACCCATTAAAGACCAAGAAAGCTGAAGAGGTCACAGAGTGCATAATTGACAAATTTCTTTAATTTGGTGCCCCCAAAAGACTCCTAACTGACCAAGGGAAAATATTTGTTAATAAGGTTTGTGAATCATTCCCTCTAAAATATGTATGCCACATGGTATTTTTCTTAATACACAATTTCCTTTCCCTAGATGAATTATGGAGTTTGTGAAAAGTTGGGCATACAAAGAAGCCTCTGCGCACCCTATCATCCGCAGACAAATGGCTTGGTGGAAAGACTCAATGGCACCATTCAACGGTAGGTTAAAATATACTGTCTTAAAGCATTTCTTGATGTTTGGCCGTGAAGCCTGATACCCATCGGAGGTTGGACTACTTTGATACTGCTCAAAAAATAATAATGATTACTATTTTTACTATTTTAACTGTTGTGTTCCCTTTAAGGTGTATGGTGAAAAAGTGGAAGGCTTGGTTGCTGAGGAATAAACAGCAGTGCCTGAAACTTCCGGATGAAATATTTGAGAGGGTGAAAGAAAATGTTTCTGTGTTCCAATAAAAAGTTCAAAAGCGAAAAATGGAAAGGGGAGAAGAGGAAAATATTTCCATCAGGGACCAGGTCCTAAGGAAAAACATCAGAGAAGAGCAAAGGAAGGGAGTGGGGGGGTTTGATATTGTGTTGACATTGTGTCCTACAAAGGCAAAAATATGTTTAAAGTAAACATGGACCATTTGACGCTGTTTAAAGAGGAACGACCAAGAGTCCCAGACAAATTAAGAAAAGAGGGCTTTCCAGAACCCCAGCCCTTGGACCTCTCCACCTCTCACCGTGTAACCCCCCTTACTACCCCTCATCCATTCCCTTCTAACCGACATCATGCCGTCCATCCCACATATGACACCTCTCCAGGCCCATCCTCTGCCCCTCCATGCACCTCTACCCATCCAAATGAGACCTCTCCAGGCACATCCTCTGCCCCTCCATGCACCTCTACTCCAAGAAGTATTGACAATTTTAAGTTTTGGCTAATTCATATATCTATGCACCTGCAACTACTACTAAAGCGCATAACTTGTGAGTTTGTATTTTAGTGATCAGTGATATCTGGGCAGGGGAGAGGAAGCACACATTGTGGTGCAAGATGGGCCCATATAAGTTATTCAGTAACAATCTAAAGGATCTTGCACTACACATGGAACTTGAGAGTGAGGTAACAAGTTATTTATGTTGCAATTATGTTCGCTGCATTGAAAATGTCCTGTGTCATTACTGTAATGACATATTTTACTTCCAAGTTAGATATTATTATGGGCAAAGCCCTTTCTGTTCTATATATGTGTTACATTTCTGAAATTATGGGCACTTATTTTTATTAAAAAAATTTAAAGGTGATATTTGCGCATATCTGACTTGCCTTGTTAGAAGATTGATTGGGTGAAGTTCACAAGAAGGCATTGTGATAGATTCATATGAAATGACAGCAATTTGGAAAGGCAACACGAAGGGCTTGAAAAAGGTGATTGCTGATATTGATGGAATAAACGGAATGCGCTGACTGACTGAGTGAAATCCTAAAGTAATTCTCTTTAAATCATAACAGCTCAATCCATTGAAGTATGGCGTCCTCATTGGGGCTTTGTGTGAGAACCACCACTGGACTCTCATAGTAGGTGGAATGCAGTGGCACTTAATTGTAACAGTGTTTCATATCTTGTTTCTGAAAATGTGTGATATAACAGCTATACTTGTATGTGTGGTAAAGGCTATTTACCCAAAGGAGAAAAGGTCACTGTATATTGACCCTTACGGAGCCTCTCTGGAGAAAATAGAGAAATGCAAAGATGTGACCAGGCAAGTGGCATACCATTGAGGATCAGACATGTATGTACAGATACGAAAACATTTTCATTGTTTATAATACGCAGGGCATTTATTTTTTATTTTATTTTATTTTTTATTTTTATCATTTATTTATTATTAATTTAAAAGATATGCATATCTCAAGATGGGCATGTGACACCATCCACCACCCTACACAGCAGGATACAACATCCTGTGGGGTGTTTATATGCAAAGTAGGTTGATGTGTATTTATTGCAATACTTTCCATACATCAGAAAATATAAAAATAAGTACAAGACCTTATTGTATTTCAATTCCAACTGGCAGAAATGGTCTTCATTCATCCTGCCGAAACTGCATTGCTCCCTGACCAGGAGAGGATCAACAAACTACGAAGGCCAATAGGCCATGAACTAATAAGAGATACAGGTAGACCCAACGTTGTACATTTGAAAAGTGTTTCACAGTTGTTATAGTTGTGCATCTGAACCATCTGAATAGTTAAACCAATGTTTCCTACAAATGACCTGTCCGAACTGTGTCGTGCCTGTGGGGAGAAGCACATGTTTCTAAGTCTCACTGACCAATGGGTAAGACAAGTGTGTTTCAAGAAATCAATATTATATGGAGTGTAGCTTATTTGGTTTTTGATCGGTGTAAAGAAACATGCTTTGTCATAACTAACAAGATCTAAATCCTTTCATGTACAATGTCGTAATCTCTTCCGTTTTTTTGTTTTACAGATTGAATGTTCGTCATGTAATCTGTGGTACCACTGGGATTGTGTGGGCAAACCCCCCATGGAGGGGAACTTTACTTGCCGAGGCTGCAAATAAATTTTTGTTTAGACAAATAAAGAATGTCACGATATCGAATGGTGTTTCGCTAGTTAAAATATTTAATTTAAATTCTGAAACGTTGAAATAATTTCATGCATAACACAAGTTGTTGACCATTGATTGTAATGTTACATTATTTGCAAACGTCACGTTAACATTTGACCATGTCGACCCAAATTAACATGGGTGTTGCTTGTTTAACGTGGGCAGTATGGCTGAATATTAAGAGTTGATAGTACAACATTACTAAACAACGCGTCTGCAGTGGCGCAGTGGTATAGAGTGATAGCGAAAATGTTTGGAAGATTTTAATTTTGGCAAGGTTCAAATCCAGGCTCGGGCTGTTATTGTTATTTTTGTGTGAGCGAGTATAAAACAACCCTTATTCATATATACGTGTGTATTTTTTGCTTTACATTTGGCCTGTAGCCTTCTAAAGACCATAGAATCAACAAATCAGCTTATATTGTAGGTGGAAATGCTGACACTGATCTGGAATCCATGCCACGGTTTGCAGCACTCCAGCTCACGCAAGCGCATTAACCCAATACAATCCATGCCTGAGTTAAACTAGAACACCGGAGCTACAGGAGAATCGACGTGGAAACAGTAGGTCCTGAAGGAAGGAAGGTTTGGATGAAGTTAGGTGATGAAAGTCCGTAGTGCGTGTTGAATCAGAAGAAAAAATAAAGTGCCGAGTGTCGACAAGAGAAATTAGCGAACTGCCAAAAACACGAGCACAAAAACACAGGTTGCAACCATGGCCTAAGGCTTTGCAAATTTCTAAACGATAAATAAAAGGCTGGTTAATTATTCTGTTTGACCAAGACAGACTAGCCAGACAGTTATCTAAAGCTACAAGTAACTATTTACCAAACTGCTATCTGTTATTTTTAACAATTGTAAGCTTTAGAATTTTTTTTATTTTCGATTATGGTGTTTCCAAACTTTAATATTCAAGTTTCACTATTTATTTAGATTTTCTCAACTCTCAGTCCTAGGTATCATGCCATAGCTATTTTAAGATAAAATTATAAATGCTAAGCCTAAGGAGACAGTCGCTGTTTTTGAAATCGCCTACTATGCATACCTAACGTACTACATTTGACCAAAAATGAGTATGCAGTATGTCAACGGTACATAGTATGTGAAATTAGAGTATGGAAAAAGTTCCCGGATGAAATACTATATTTGGGGAAATGTTAAGTGTCCGAGATAGGTTACTCGATGATGCTTCACACCCCGAAATTAAATTCCATAACTTCTTTCTGGCCAGGGTCTTGGTCACATGTTCCAGTTGAGTATACTAACAATATATGCAAATCTTTGTAAAAAAGTAGTATACTAGATTTCGGCATAAGTTGTCAGTATACAATATGTACTCATTGAGTATGTAGAAGACAGTGTTTATATAGGCGATTCCAAACACAGCCCTCGACAAATTAGTTACAGAAGCTGTCTAACTAGCCAGCTATCTTTTAGCTTGCAGCCTTAAAACGGTTTGTTTATCATATCGCCGGTTAACAAAGGTACGTTAGTAAATTGATTTTCACTTATTTGCATCAATATGGCAAATCCTTGGATCGGTGACCAACCCAGAAGTGAAATAGCTATGCCTCTGTGCTCTTGAATGCCTTCAAAGCTTTGCCAGAGTAAGGGGACGGATTATGAACAAAATATACACCAATCAGCCAAAACATTATGACTACTGACAGGTGAAGTGAATAACATTGATCATCTTGTTACAATGGCACCTGTAAAGGGGTGGAATATGTTGGCCAGTAAGTGAACAGTCAGTTCTTGAAGTTGATGTGTTGGAAGCAGGAAAAATGGGCAAGCATAAGGAGCGCAGTGACTTTGACAA
This sequence comes from Galaxias brevipinnis, assembly GCA_036023535.2. Taxonomy (NCBI): domain Eukaryota; kingdom Metazoa; phylum Chordata; class Actinopteri; order Galaxiiformes; family Galaxiidae; genus Galaxias; species Galaxias brevipinnis. Next base: position 10,947 of record JAVQIZ010032545.1, read on the forward strand.
AGGGCAAATTGTGATAGCTGGATGATTTGATCTGAGCAACTCCAAAACTGCAGGTCTTGTGGGTTGTTCCTGGTATGCAGTGGTTTGTACCTACTAAAAGTGGTCTAAGGAAGAATAACCGGTGAACCTGTGACAGGGTCATGGGTGCCCAAGGCTCATTGATGCGCATGGGGAGCAAAGGCAAGCCCGTCTGGTCCAATCCCACAGAAGAGCTACTATAGCACAAATTGCTGAAAAAGTTGCTGGCTATGGTAGAAAGGAGTCAGAACACACAGCGCATTGCAGCTTTCTGCTTATGGGGCTGCATAGACTTAGACCGTTCAGAGTACCAATACTGACCCGTGTCCACCTCCGAAAGCGCCTACAATGGGCATGTGAGCATCAGAACTGGGCCATGGAGCAATTGAGGAAGGATTAATCACAAAATTATTTTAACTGGGGAAGAGATGGCACCAGGATGCACTATGGGAAGAAGGCATGCTGGGAAACCTTGGGTCCTGGCATTGATGTGGATGTTACTTTGACACGTAGGACCTACCTAAACATTGTTGCAGACCAAGTACACCCCTTCATGGCAACAGTATTCCCTGATGACAGTGGCCTCTTTTAGTCAGATAATGCGCCCTGCCACACTGCAAAAATGGTTAAGGAATGGTTTGAGGAACACGACAAAGAGTTCAAGGTGTTGACTTGGCTTCCAAATTCCCCAGATCTCAATTCGATCGAGCATCTGTTGGATGTGCTGGAACAACAAGTCTGGTCCTCGGAGGCCCCACCTCAAACTTACAGGACTCAAAGCGGAATTTCACCCAAAAACATTGGGTTATTTAGATTTAGATAAGGAGTATTACACCCAAAAACAACAACAAATTAATTATTCTCGTCTTATTATAAACAACTGGACAAGTGAGAGAAGTTACATAATGGTGTTCCATATTCCGAACACTGATAAAGCGCATTCTGAGAAAGCACACCCAATGACATCAGAGGGTGTATTGTTTGGATTTTCGATCCTAAAAATGTATGTACCTTTCCAGTCTTGCATTCTGTGAAGAATCTTTATAGTCACGATCACTGTATAAACCTACATAGGAACAGATATGCTTGTCCTCTTCTTAAGGAGGCCTTTGGCATGTTTTAACAATGTGTCTGTTGTTTTCTACATTAGAAGATAGACACGCTTCTCCAACTGTTATTTTTCTAGAAAACTGCAATAAGCAAGGGGGCCGTCCTTAATGTTCCAAAAATATAGCCAGCTGCCTAACTGTTTGTTTACATTTGTCACGCCTGGCATCATACCTGACTTTCGCCACTAGATGGCAACCAGGACTCATCCACTTATGGATTATTGTTTGCACCTGGGTCATTGTTTGTCATCGCCTGCACCTGTTTGTCCTCTGTATATATTGTCTCCTTGTCTTGTTTCATGTCACTGGATTATTGCATTTGTTTGTGTCGGTTTGTGATTTTCCAAGTAAAGTATTTGTTACCCTATTCCTGCGAATCCGTACCTTTT
>JAVQIZ010032562.1:0-2500 GCA_036023535.2 Galaxias brevipinnis
GTATTCTACATAGTACCACACAAGAGAAAAAAAATGCCAGGGAACGAGTGCAAAAAATGTGTAATAGAACACATTTGTAAGATGTGTCAAATTATGAAACAAATAAGGTGATAGAGGCACCAGGAAGGGTTACTTGCTTCCCTAACTGGATGATCTACTGTAATGTTTTGCCAATGACACATTTTATTTTTTCAATTACATTTTTTTTTTCTTCAGTCAATCTGCTTCATGACTTTGTTCAACCAGGTCACCTGCGGTGAAACAGGCCTATCCATTAATACCAGTGTGTTTTATAACGGCACCAGGACACAAGGTTGACAAAACCCAATGTTAACCTCTGTGGGAATAGTGCATCACTTCCATCTGTCCTGCTGCTGATGGCTACAGACCAAAGGGCGAGCAATGATATATCCATCCTTGTCACTGTCTCTCTCTCCCTCTTTCTCTCTGTCTCTCTCTCTCTCTCTCTCTCTCGCGCTCTCTCTCTCTCTCTTTCTCTCTCGCTCGCTCTTTCTCTATCTCTATCCCATCCACCCCTATCTCTCTCTCCTTTCCTTGTGCTCTCGTTCTCTATTTATTTATTTATTTCTCTCTCTCTCTTTCTCTCTTTCTCTTTGTTACACACACACACACACACACACACACACACACACACATACACTACACGGACTGCTGGTCAAAGAGAGCAAAAGGTCCTCCCGACGCTGAGGGACACACAACCACCCACTCTCCCATCCACCCACAGCCACACACACACACACCCACACACCCATACACACACTAACACACACACACAAACACACAAATTGTCTCCATCCACCTCACTAAGTGTGGCTCTCCATCAGTGCTGTCACTCCCTGACCAGGCTGGCCCAACCTGTGCCCATTGCTGGCTCCGGTTCCTCTCCTGGGTCCACTCAACATTTGTCCCACTACCGACAATGTCAGCATAGTATCCTCAGCCCCTGCACCTGTTCAAAGTTTGACCGTGGTTCCGATGGTTTGAAAGATTCCATTCTCTCAAACTATACCAGTGGGCCTAATTTCTACCACATGGTCAAGCAGGATTATCCAGGAGGGCCAAGGTCAATTTAACGTATCTTGATTGGAAGGAATGGATGACAGCATGGTTCTTTTTGAAACACCATTGTCATGTTGACAAGTTTCTTCTGGGGGCTTTAGTATGTGAGAGAGGGTCGTGAGATTGGTGAGATGTAATGACAGGAAAAGAGAAGAAGCAAAGGAAGAAGAAGCAAAAAAAAAAATGAGAAGAAGTCCTGCTGGGTCTTGTAATAGAAAAAAGGTCACTGGATCCGAACGACCTGCCTCAATGAAAATGTAACTTCTTGTTCTGTAAACTCAGTCGAGTAATTCAGTAAAGGCAGTTCATCTATCATAACTAAGTGTTGGCTTAAAATTTCAATTGACCAATAATCTGATATATATTTTATTCCCCTCACTTGACATTATTCCTCACTTATTAATGCATTATAATTAGACTCTGGTATATAGTAGGTATATTCTTGGTAGCCAACCAAGTTAGTATTAAACATTCATAATTTGGTTGCATTGTAGATGATATGTTGTTTTCATCTTAGGGCTGAGATATCCTATTTATCTAAGCTTGGGTTGTCCCAAAAAGCAGTTTGCTCTGAGCATGAGCAAAATCCCGGGGACATTCACAAGTTTCTCAAGGGAAGCATTTTTGCTTGAAGCTGCTTTCTATGCTATCTATATCCTTGATAGGGTGGATTGTAAGCTTCTCTTTCTCAGTCGTTCGCACCCCGTTCCCTGACCCGTATCACACATCTGTTCCTCAACTCTGACGGGTCAGAGCGACACGCTATTACAGCACACCAACCCAGCACACAGAAGCAGAGTGAGCGCAGATTATACTCATCAAAGTCAGGGAGATGGGGGGAAAAAACAAAGTCATTCAGGTGAAGCAGTTAAGTAGTAAGTGATTTGTTAGCTTTATTACTACAATTACCTAAGCTATTTCATGTGTCTGACACTTCCTCTGTGAGTTAGGATTAGAGACATAAGTGACATTTCTGCTCAGAAGTTTGAAAAGTTTTCCTCAAGGCACGGAAAGTGGAAAGGCAAAAGGCTAAACGAGGAAACCACTGTTATCCATTCAAAATGTGGTGAGCTCGCTATACGCTAGTTAGAAGTACATCAAGCAAATTTAGTCTGAAGTCAAATGCATTTAATTAATTTTTAAATGAGCTTGTCTAATCATAGCGTAAGCAGAAAGTTGTTACAACAGCACAGTGCGGGGGTAAACCAGGGAAAGTATACGTATATTAACATGCTTTGCCATGGAGAGACCCTGATATGACTGGTAGGCAGATGGGGATGCTGGAGGAATACTGAATTCTCCTCACTAACCATGAATGAGATCGTATCCTAACATCAGGTAATGAGGTTGGGCTTATGCACACACTGCAATCTCAAATCCAAAGCAGCCTAGCACAGTCACCACCTTTATACAGCGCCTG
>JAVQIZ010032562.1:5000-11246 GCA_036023535.2 Galaxias brevipinnis
TTAAGGTGTTAGATCCAATAAAGAAAAACGAAGCGATGGAAGTGATGGCTTTGTTGTTTGCTGGGCCTATTTTAATGCAGAGGAGGGCAGCAGCAGTGAGTGTATGTGGCACCCGGTCCCCCCAGCCCTTTATAGTGTGTCTCTACACACTAATAAAGTGTTCCCATAGCTACTGGCTATGTACATGTTTCATGTCGACATTGAAACGCCATATTTCACTTTAATGTACTTGTGTGATACCTTGAGAGATAGCTCCCCTCATTATGCAGCACTGTCATTGGCCCACCCTTGGTTAAGGTGGTCAGCAAATATGGTATTCAGCAGAGTAGGACTAGCGTACGCCACAGAAATACAACATGTTCACGTCCAGAATCTGAGGACATTGATTATGTTTGCATTTTCTCTGCAGGATGCATGAAGAAAAAAAGCTTACCTAAAGATTTAGAGACCTAGGTTGCATTATTCAGTGTAATATGCATATTTGAAAATCCTTAAAATGGAGGAAGTTCCAGACCCAGAACTATGAATGATGCACAGCTTTCTTTTACGTTGGGATTTGGATCGCACTCTGAGCACTGCTCCATGTGTAACAGGGAGAAGCAATTAAATGCCACACAGTGCATTTGCTCACTTTAATTTCTTTGTAACCCTTTATTGTATTCACTCCCAAAGGAGCTCAGCCATCTTCCTCTGCCAATACAGTGTTGTGATCCGGAGATCTCTCATGATGGATTTGCAACACGCGTATTCTACACTGTTAATTCGATCACACACACACACACACACACACACACACAAACGCACATCACCTCCACAGTGGCTTGAAAGCCATTACTTTTTATTAACGTTCTTGCCAGCCTTTTTACAGTTCTTTGGTTAAATCTCTTGAACACTAATTGGAAGTCACAGCCCATGTGGACTGTCACAGGCCAGGAAGAGGCCCTCCACCCTAAATGTCAACCGCAGGTATTTCATTGGTCGAATACTTCAGCCGCAGCCCCAAGCCACTGTCGCCAGTGATGCATGCTCTGCATTAAAGTGGACCTGAATTATCCAGTTTACTTCCCTCTCTGTAAAAGACTTGGCACGGTTTTATGTGGTAGGCCTACAGAGAAGTAGTATATTGTGAATATGTATGAGCGAATATGCGAAGGTGCTCACAGCGGGTAGCCATTGATATATACGAGATATGTTGACAAATATCGCCAGCAATTTAAACACATCCATCTTACAAAGATAACAAGAGGGGAAAGGATAAAGGGAGCGGGTGAATAGACTGAATACAATGGGGCGCTGTTGCGTCAACTGTTGAAGGTGTTGAAAGCAAAACCAATTACAGTGCCCACTACCTCAACCCCCTTTGTGTCGAGCACACTGTCTTGGCACAGGTCGGCAAGATAACTTTCAAAGTCCTTTAAATTTCATTAGCATATCTGTTTCTTTCCCCCACATGATCCGAGAACAGTGCTTTGTTCCGTAGATAAATTATTTCGTAGAAAAATGATGGCTTCTGGTGGCTTTAATACTTTGGTAATGTAATTAATATCTATTCATCCATATTAGCCATCCCATTTTCAGTGGTGCACCTTTCTTAGACTTACTACGGTGTTAGATTATTTTCTGCTTCAACGGGGCTCATCAGCACTGTCATTACTTTCCATTAGCATCACAGGTTTTGATTGATTTCTTAAATTAATGTAAAGAGGAAGCTTCATTACCTCTGCTTGTGTACTGAATCAGTTTTACAGCAAATTCCCCAAGGCTTCGAAAAAATAATGGCGTGTGAACTTTCCGTCTCATGGAATGTCAGTTATTCTTCGATTACGGCGCGCGGACAGCGAGGTTTATTCAACAGCGGTTATGATTTATTCTCCGCCATGGAAATATGTGCAGAATGTCTCTTTTGAAAACGAGAGCATCTCAAAGTCAATGGCAGCAGTCAATGTCAGGGTCGCAAAAAAGCACAAAATGATGTGCAAAATATAATGATAAAAAGAGCATTGCTGTATTAACCCATTCATAAAACCACAGTAGAGCAGATCTGTGTAATTGATTGACACTAAAAACCATTCATAAGGACAGATAAACTTGTGTATTATAAGCATTATAATAACGTAAAAAATTATCACTTGTTCATACACTCCATTCAATAATATAAACACTGTTTCCAATATGCTTTTAGGCATTATTAAACAACTATTCTCACATATTAACTGTTTACTGTACACGTGTACATGCATCCAGACTCAAATCCCTTACCTTACTTTCCTGTTTCCAGAGAGAGAGAGAGAGAGAGAGGGAGAGAGAGAGAGAGAGAGAAAGAGGAGAGAGAGGGAGAGAGAGAGAGAGAGAGAAAGGAGAACGAGAGAGAGGAGAGAGAACGGAGAGCGAGAGAGAGAGGAGAGAGAGAGAGAGAGAGAGAGAGAGAGAGAGAGAGGAAGTCAGTCCCTAATCCCCCCTCCATTACTGATTTAGGCGGGCAGTTGATTGAAAACTCAAAGTGTGTTCTGGTCGTCTGCTAAGCCAGCCCCTAGGGGCTCCACTTGACACAGTCTGTTGACTTCATATTTTAACAGGGATGTGGAGGTTAACACATGTGTCCCATGGATTCTTGTATCTCTCTCTCTCTCTCTCTCTCTCTCTCTCTCTTTTTTTTCTCTCTCTACTCTCTCTCTCTCTACTGCACTCTACAGAGATGTTGATTTCTGAGTGTGTGTGTGTGAGCGTGAGTGTGTGTGTGTGCGTGCTTGAGTGTTTGTTAGCAACTTTTCCATCAAAAATAAAGTAAACAAATTCACAATTTCCTAGACACAGCACTTACTTCTATTCCGCGTGCCACTTTTTTGGTCCATTTGACAGTTCCAACAATAAGAAAGAAAGAGAAAACACATTTATTACATTTATACTTTAACGTTCTAATCTCACAATGTCTCTTTTTTTAAGGACAATGTTAAAAGCAAAAAGGATGAGACGGTAAAGTGATAGGGGCATCTGCTACAGCCACCTCATAAAATGGAGCCCGGCACCTGGCTCCACCAATCGACCACTTTCATTTCACTCAGGTCTTTTTAACACCTATGTGATAAAATCCTCACCTCCGCTCCTCCTCAGTTACTCCATGCAGGCCGTAAAAAGGTGTTAGGGTGACACGCTGGGTCCTAGCGCTCGACCCTCACCACCAGGGAGGTCTCTGTGAACTCAATCACACTGACGTAACTAGTACTTTGGACACACACACATTCACATACACACACACACACACATTCAATCACAAACTCACGCTAAGGTATTACACAATAAGCATTCAAATACCCTGCACAGCAGAGTTCAATGCATACAGTAGAGTGTGATGATGTTTTGTGGCATGGGGAGGAGTGGTAAAGTGGAAGCCTTGCCTAATCATTTGGATGTGTTTTTTCTTGCCACCTCTGAGTGCTGGTTAATTACATTATCCCTCCAGTTGAGAGTATAATTTTTGGTCCTCCGTAACCAAGCAACCTATGCAACACTGACAATGGCTAATTGATATTTTGCATAGCCTTTGAGGAGAGGTTAATTGACTTCCCCACATAAACTCCTTATGACTGTTTTGCATATGTGTGCGTTCAACTATGAGACATACATAGGTTCTTAAGGATATGTTATGTGTTAGTAAAAAACTAAATATTAGAAAAAAATTAAAAGGTCTATTTTGCAGATTGCCTCTAAGTACAAATGAACAATGCAAATGTTTTGTGCCCTTCACTGACACATGTATATTTGGTATTACAACTCTCACAGACATCTGTTGTTCATTTTAATTAACGTGGAGCTTCTGTTGATTCTGCTCATTAACAGCAACATGTGTCTCATTGTGGTTCAGCCTCAAGGAATATCAGGCGCGATGACGTCGTTGTTGCAAGATGAGAGAAGTTATAACATCGCAGAGCAGATTCTACTCTGCGGCTTTCAAGTCAACACTCTCTCAATGATTAAGAGCGTAAGGTGGGAAAATGTGTGTTATTTGTTTCAAGCCATCCTCATTAAATGAAGAACAAGAATATTTATCAGGAAAAAAAGCAATGCTTTAACAGTCAGTTGAAAAATATATGCCGAAAATTGCCACCCAACCTCCCCCACCCCACAAATTCCTCTCCCTTCCTCCCCCACCCCTCCCCTCCTCTCTCCTGCTCTCCTCTACACATTTCATAGAGGGTATTGAAGACAGTGCAGTATGATACATTTACCAGTGATGTGAAAAAGGACAGATTGAGAGAGAGAGAGAGAGAGAGAGAGAGAGAGAGAAAATCCCAAATTCTCATTCGATTCTAGTATTGAATCGATCAGGATAAATGGTCAAATAAAGATAGAGGAGATAGAGAAAAATGGAGCGAGATGGAGGCGATGAATGCAATATTTGAGGGACCCATGCTTTCTGAATGCAAAACAAGTCCAGTGGTTGCATTGCATTGCAGGGACAGTTCCGGATTAAGATGCCATTCCCCCAAAAACAAGCTTTCCCTTTTCTTTTGTGTTTGAGGATGTTACATTTTTTTCATCCTCTGAGGCGGAGACATATTTCCCTGTTTTCCGTCGTGACTATCTACACCTAACATGGTTTAAATGGATGTGCTTCCATCTGTCTGGATAGTATGTACTAACTTGGACTGATCTTGGCAGCACGTTTTTCAGGGGGGAAGTGTTTTTCATCCTAATTGGGCGTGGCAACATGATTCAAATTGATGAATGTTCAAAAGGTAATTCATTTTAAACAGGTCGACAGTAGCACATGTAATGGGTCTTAAGTGAACCCAGATGTCTTGCAGATTTTTCCAAATATGGCACCTATCAGACTGTGTCGAGCGTGGCCAGCTGGTTTGCATTGGTCAGTCGGCCCGTTTCTCAAAATGAAAAGAAAACACGTTAAAAATTGTTGCCTAACAAGTCAGAGATCTCTTATCTCTATTGTGACTCATATGTCGCTTTAAGAGGTCAATCAATCCATAAAGTTTTGTCTGGAAGTGGATTGCGATGGCTTAGGCGTTTTGTCTCTCCTCTTTCCAGTCTTTGAAGTGCTTCTAAATCTCCCGAGGTTATGTGAGGCCACTGCACTGAAAGCTGCCCTAGAGCTCAATTCCTTCAGCACTGTGGGCCCAAAGTCAATCTAATCTGACACTACTGGAGAGGCAGCACAGGGTGCCAAGTCTCTCACACTCGCTTCCTTACACACATACTGTAGGCGCAGTGCGCACACATATTGACTCAAAAAAGCACACACACAACTAATTACACGCACACGCACGCGCGCACACACACACACACACACACACACACACACACACACACATACACATTCTGGACAGATGTAATTCTTTCTAAAGCTATTTTCTTAAGCTACTCCTCTCCTTTCTCTTCCACCACTTTGCTCATTTCAAAGTTTGACATTCTTATATACCCAGTATGTCATACTCAGACAATTTACCAACACTTGCAGTATCTGTGTGGTTTTATGTCATTGTAATTGCTCTCTGAAGGCATTCTAAAAAAAAAGGGGCCTCGTTTTTTCTTTTCAGAAACAACCTATTACAGCACTGTTCCTTTGCAGGGTTTACCAACCCTGTAGTTCCAAAAATCTCTAACGCAATCTGACACAGTAATAAAGACAGAAATTACGCGCTTTCGGAAGAGAGTTTTTCTTCCCTTTCCAGCCCCTTGTATACCGTACCTAGTACGAGGGCTGGGATCTCGCCTCCTCACGCGGAGTGTATATGTGTGTATGCGTTGATCTCCAGAACCTCCCGCTGAAGCGCTCCTTTCATCTGAACACACTCCACAGCAAGGGGGCCCAAGGAGATCTTTAAGCTCCCCCAGAGTGCTTCTCAGCCCGAGAGGCCAAGTTGCTGCAGCTTTGTTTCTTGACAGCAACACCTAAAGTAAACCTTTTTCTATCTTCTCACACGACATACGACATCATTTCAATGGATGTCATGTTATGAATAGATGATGAATCGATAGTATGGTGTCAGTCAAAACTACTGGCGATGCCGGCCAAAGTGTGTATTATCATGACAGCACTTTACAGTTAGACATGCCTGCTTTATGGAGACAGGCTCCTGTTGCAACCATGAGGCTGGGTTGTAGCAGCAGAAGCAGCAGCAGCAGCAGCCGCAGGGTCTTCCATGTCTGCTCCTCCTGATTCCCAGCAGGCCGGCTGGAGGCAGCCTCCTCTCTGTTGACCCAGTGTTGGCACCTCAGTCTAATCCACAC
>JAVQIZ010032573.1:0-18541 GCA_036023535.2 Galaxias brevipinnis
GGCAAATATACAACTATGTTGAAGTTTTGCATTTTCAACAGTTTTAAGGATATGTCTAATCTTATTTTTACCTTTCCTTATACTTACTATGGAATTTCTTCACATTCAGTTTTTTTTAATTCATGTTTTCCTGTCTGGCTCTGTCTTCCCTCCCTGTTGTTTGATCTTCGTTGCATTTTCTTGAGCTTGCTTTGACTTTCTTGCCCCCTTTCTTTCATTCTTTCTTGCCTCCCTTCTTTCTTTCTTTCTTTCTTTCTTTCTTTCTTTCTTTCTTATCTTTCTTTTCTCACCCATGTTTCCATTCTTATTTTACTCAGTCAAAGGATTGCTAAGGTCTATTTGTAGAATGATAGATGAGCTAATTATACTCAACCAAGAAGAATCTTATTTTGCTGGAAAGCAAATTGAAAACTATAACTTCAACATCACCTTTAAAGTCTGAAAATAATGAATGCTGTGAATAATAATAACTTAACAATTGAAAGACCAGACAAAGAAGGGGGGGGGGGGGGTTGGTGAGAGAGATACAGAGGGCATCATCACCCATCCCCCCCACCTCGAATGTGAGTTTTAGGTATATTAATCAAATGTTGCTATGTAGAGGACATTCTCTCCAGTCCTCAAGATGCCTTTTTAACGTGACTAACAGATAGGTAGTGTGCCTAAGCTCAGACGGCTGTTTAAAGAACAAGAAACGTGTGATTCTTGAGGAAAATTTGGTTTTTGGGCTTGTCCCTATGAAAGAAGTGTAAATCCTCCCAAATATGTAGGTAAATTAACTTAGTGAGAGCAAACGGCTCAGCTAAAATATGAATTTGATGCCTTGGTGTCATGGTTTCAGACAGCAGAAGCGTGTCCTCTCTTTGGTGCAAGCTTTAGCCTCATTGAAAAAAATTTAGTTTTTCTCAAATTTTAAACTATCTCGCATCTTAACAAACGTAAGAACTCCATGTACTGACACACATGTCAGCCTATAATCCATATACTGTATATTAAACATTACACTTGTCTGGCATAGAGTAACCTCACTTCCATAAAAACATTGTTATTTCGTATCGGGTGTTGCTGTTTAATACCTAATCTTAATCTTGCCCATGTCTCTACGTAACTGTATTCAGACTTCACGTTGTGGCCATTTATGCTTTATGAGAGAGATGTTGTCAATGATGGTACTAATTTCAGCTAATCTGTCGCTGATTGCAATCACAGTTGTGTTTGACTAATTTAATGCAGGATTGGCTCCTTTCATGCTGATCAGACGTGCTTCCTTGTACTGTTTGTTGCACAGCTTTTTACAGGTAGGGACTTTACGCCTTAATCAAAGACACAATTATGCTGTTTCTTGTTTTAACATGTGTCATGGGCAATGTTTTCGTGTTATCTTCAATGAAAATATGATCCTAAACTTACCTTTAAATTAATCAAACAGTTAAATGCGTTGGAATTGTGTGTTCCTAAGTAATTCCTTCTCCACTGTATTCACAGTGATATTACTTGCATGATGCTTGTTTAAAGACAGTGCAGTGCTTGGCGGTGTCTGCCTAAGAGTTCCCAGCAACAAATATTATAGTTATAATTCAGGTAACTAAAACAATTGACTTTTTTAAGTTGACACACCAATATCAGTGCCATGTGTACTAGTTTTATAAAATATATCTGAGCACTCAGTTTGTGGCAAGGCTTTATCTCAAAGGTTAGTCTATGTTTCTGTTTGTGATATTTCCCTGAACCCATATTGCAGTACCCGGCAGGTCACCACTTTTATTAACCTCCTTCACTGTATGCTTCTGCAATACTGCAACAAGGTTGCTTTTGTTTAGCCCGTTGTAAACACCTCTGTGTTTGCCCACACATTTAGGAAAGCTAACTTAATGACACTCTTACGAATTGCCTTGGTCAACAAATCTCCGGGGTTGACTAATCAAACAGCTTGCCTGCGGAATTAAACTTGCTTATTCATTTTCACCCTACACCAAATCTAGCAGGTTGGTCCAATGTCTTTTTACTGTACATGTTCCAATCACAGGGGTTTCTGAAAAAAACGCCATGTTTTTCAAACATTTCCTTCAGTTTGTAACCAATATACAGTATTTTCTCCTTGGGAATTTTTGTAATTTGTTCTAAATATGCATTTTGCCACTTTTTTTTTTATTATAACAAATTAGAACACTGCAAAGAAAGGCAACCCCTGATTTAACCTTGGAGGGGCACTTGCCAGCCTATTAAACCTAATGTTACTTTGGAATTATTGTTACACTACCTATTAGAAAGCCATAGGTGTGTAAAAAGAAAAAAATTATCATTTACATTGCATGCATTATTTATTCTCACAGAGTGCTCTTAAAAGCTAAATTGGCAAGGGTTGTGCTGAGTCAGGCCATGAGATCAGATTATCACACACAATAAATTGAGCATTTGAGCTTGCCTCACAGCGAAAATATGTCAGTCCTGCCATTGACAATACTAAACTCATTATAATAGAAAATGGAGAGGAGCCTCAGGAATATATGGCTGCTCTTAAATTGTAAGTGTTCGAAATTAAGTGAAAACTAGAGCTTATATTCACTTTAATTTCAGGGCTGTCACTTTTGCTTAGATTTGCATTCGCTTATTTTGATCCCTGCATTTTTTTTAAAGGAAGATTGAATGGCAGTCCACTCTATCAATCTTTTCCATTACGCAAGGGGGAGTGTAAGTGTATGCATGCGTGTATGTATAAATCAGTAATAAAGAAAACTGACGCAGTAGGCAAATATAACAAATGCACTGTCATTACCAAAAAGGATTCCTTCAATTAAATGAAGGTCTATTAATACTTTGTATACATTTTCAAGCTAAGCCTCTGCAGCGTATTATTACCCTTGCAACTATTTCTCATGTATACTTCATGAGAATCTTCTCCCTGTAGCCTATGTCGCAAAGCTGAACCAAGAGGCTGGGGAGGGATGTCACGAGAACTGGTCTGATACTTCGGTGCCAAGTCTATACCAAAATTCCAAAAACGTGACGGTACTCGTTTTCTACATTACTGAAGGTACCTGCTGCAATTAAAACATATATGTTATGTAAGAGCACAAACACCAGCAACAAGACGTCACTTTGGTTGTTCGTTCGCTGGGTGCTGAGCAGCCCCTTTTTTCTAGTAAAAATCTCCAAGGTTGAAAGAACCCTGAGTAAAGTAAACACCTGTAATGTTTGTCGCGATCCTTGACGTGTTTGACTCAATCCGTAATGGTTTCACCTCCCCTGCTATAAACTACCAAACTAAAATCAGATATCAGAAACGAAGTATAGGCCTATAGATAGGCAATCACAGCCTCTTCCAAATATAAACTAAACAAACAGGAAAAGTTCGCATTCTCAGAAGTATGCTGACGCAGAGGTCGATAAACTGCCGATGATGGTATGCCACTGTGGTTCAGCGGCATATGACAATCCCTTGGGTGGTATGCCACAGCCATCCGCCACATTTCGATCTCGGTGCGGAGTGGTTTACACCCCAATGTAGCAGAGGAACATTTGACTCTCCTTGTGATCTCGCTTAGACCTGTTATAAAATGTGCGCATATGTTTCTTTTTATAATTATATATTTATGTTAAATAGGCATAGTGTTACTTTCACGTCAGGCGTCCTCCAGACTTTTGTCGGGCGAACTCCGGATGAATAATGCGCCAGTTTAAACAGCACCACCAGCATAATCTATATTGGTTCTTTATTTCCTTCTTAACATGTAGCAATGAAACAGGCGGATAAGGGAAATTCAATGGAACAGTTGGTTTTATATCTCATTCACTTGTTTGCAAATGTACGGAAGCCCTAAACTGGCAAACATTCATACATTTTATTTACTCTGTTTTCCCGTGATAACGAGATAATTAAATGTATTTTCTCGAAATCTCGGGTTAATTATGTCCGTTTTCCCTGATAGCAATATTGCTTGTTTTAAATAATTGAATTGCCGATGTTCTTTTTTGTAATGTTGATTGTTGTTTATTTTTCTTTATTGCTTTGCTTGTAATGTTTTTTTTTTTTTAAAGGAGTGTATGTTGAAGTACATGGGATTTAATTTGTTGTTTAGATTTTTACCATGGTATCGAATTGGGTATCGAAAATCGTGGAATTTCAGTAGTAGTGGTATCGACTACTAAATGTATGGTATTGTGACATCCCTCAAGGAGACTATCAACCTTGCAAGATTTCCGGTGCGATTTGCCATCTGCCATCTGCTCTTGCATATAAGTCCTATAAAAAAACTGAATATCTTCAGTAATCATATTTTTAAATAATATTCAGTGGAATAGGTATCTTTCTATCTTTTTAACATAGCTCAAAACCACCAATAAAATGCATTCAGGATAATATGTTTTGTCAGGCATATGTTTTACCAACCTATAATGCAAAAACCTTACAAATGCTCTCTTGGTCTGTAATTTGTTCTCATTTGACATGGCTGGTTCAATGGTAAACATCACATTGAAACCGGACCCTGGTGTGGTGGTATCCACTGAGCTGCCCCCGCCTTTCCCTCCACTAATTAGAAAGGGGATAATTAGTATCCCTGCTATTGATTTCTGGAGATTAATGCTTTTGAAAAAAAAGATCATTCTATTTTTGCTCACTGGTGATGGTGTGTGCGTTGACCTCCAGTTTTTTTGTGTAGCCTCAGTTTATATGGCAGAACCTCATGCAGGTTCTGCATTGACTTGTAAGAGAATTTGCAGCTTTGAGCTTTGAAGCTATATTGTTTGTAGGTGTCCATAGGTTTCAGCTGTCCATGGTCTATGTCATGGGTCAAGGTGTCAGAAGGGGAGTCAAAAGAGGAACAGTGTGTTATATCTCTGCACCCACGTTCCACCAATGAGGGACACACTATTTCCTATATGACCTTAAATGTTAAACAAATTAGTAGGGTTTTACCCCTGCAGTAACCTTTGGCAAAAGGAAATATATAAGTTTGTAACCTTTGGGGTATATACTGTACATGTGATTACAGTCTGATAATGGAAGTCTCCATCCTTAGTCAGAATTATTCCGTCATGATAAAGTGCATGGCTTGCAAGTGGCACTACATGCTGAATGGGTAGTTATTGTTTATATCAGTGATGGCCTTTCTATGTTCACAAGTACCCGTGCATTGGACATTGTATTGTAGACAGTCACTGTCAAATTAAGTGTATAAATAGATTTTGGCTGAATTCTGGCAGCACCTCTTCATTGAGTGCTTGAGGCCTGGCTGGAATCCGCCATCTGTTTGAAAGCGTTGGTGAGTTCTGTTTCAGCTTATAGGCAATTATTGCTCACAATATTTTGGGGATTACAAATTGGCATCCGAATGTGAAAATTTGATAATTTGTGGCATGTGAAGGTGACTGCAGAGTAGGACACATTTCTGTTGGCAAATATCATTGAGGCCTATTGAGGCCTTTTTCTTTTTTTGTCTCCTACTATGTGGATCCTCAGAGGGGTGTTACTCAGGTCCACTGCAGGGATGCCAGTGAAAGGTCAGACTGTTTGTATGCCTCTAAAGTGTATTTTAGTTCTCTAGTCTGTGAGGAACCGTGAGCTGCAGAGTTAAGCCAGGGCCACAGCCTCCACTTCATCATGGCAGACATCTCAATTCGTTTCCACTGTTCACTTTCAACACTTTTTCAACAGCACAGGTTTTCAATACTGATCAGTCACAGCTCCTTTCCCGTTCATTCATCACCTGCTCCTTCCTGCTATTTTTATTTCCCCCCCATTCCCTCTTGATTGCACTTCCTTTCCTTCCTCTTTTCTCTACCTCCAGCCCTTGCTCGCTCTGAAATGTCATGTATTTCTATACCTGTCTGTTTTTCTATCATCTTTTATCTTCCCTTCCCTCCACTTCCTTTCTTTATAAAATGTTTCTCTGGGCACATTTATTTGTCTTGTTCTCTTACCTGTTTTCCATAATCTTTTAAGTTGCAAAATATCACTGGCTGCTGTAGTCTGGCTCTGTGGTGTGTGCAGTGCTTGCATTAATGGAGCGAAACCTTTTGTTGTGTTCTCTTCTAACATTATTTTTGCTTTGAGTCATGGATTTCATTATTATTAATTGATACTGATGACCACACTACTTAGTACCAATTGGATATATAATTAATTGCTCAGCTCTGGCATTACATTAGTTTCGTTATTGGATTTTTTTTATTTTCCGGGTGCTCAGAGGACCGTTGCCTTATCTGATGTAATATATCACAGGCATCAATGACACCTATCACTTCTAACCTATCATGGCATGTTGGTAGTCAATCATTTGATCGTTGGTCTTATCTCTTTCAAGTAAACAAAAGGGAAAAAAAACATTAAATGTGGATTTGTGTGTCTCAGACAAAGAAGGGCCTTAAAATAAAGCAGTGCATCTGGTACATTGATGCTTTTCTATGCGTTTGGCTGTTCAATTGCATTTTGAACATGTTTTTTCATTATTTATCTAAGAATTAAATTTTGCTCTTCAATGGTTATCAGGCTATTGTGGTAGATAATTTACAACTTAAGAGATATCACCCGATTGACTTTGACCCCTGATGCACAATGCAGTCTATAGCCAAGATCCTACTCACACAGCCTCATTCTGCTGTAGGCCTTTTTAGGTCTCTCAAATATCTATGCTGATTTAATTTTTTTTTTCTTCAGCTGACCTTGTGCAGTGGAGTGTGTTCACATTCATGTTCTTCCCTAAAGATTGTCTAAGAGTTTACAGTAGGTCCATCTGGACGGAACAAACCAACAGCCTTTTCAGTTATGAGCATCGCTTTTAATTAAAATGTAATGGGGCTAAGGCTTTTCCCTCTTCTTTCAGAAAAAAGGTATGATTTGCATTACTCAATGCATGTCTTTGAATAAAGTGTAATTGGTTTAAGAGATAATGTTTGAGTTATCTAAAATATGATTGTGCCATATAGTCTAGCCTATGACAATTTAGCACGCTAAATGTATTTTTACATCACTGTGTATTGTATCAAATTAAATCAAGACCATGTTTTTTTTTAAATTAGGAAATTATTCCCCTGCAATGGCCAAACACTGTCAAAACCTGCACTGTGTAGCTGAGTTGGAACTCACATCTTTTTCTAAGATTGAACTGAACATTGTATAAGTTGTGGTAGACCTTCTATCCTTTTAATTTGGCCTATGTGAAAATATTTCCAGAAATGTAATACGTTGTGTTCTGTCTTGTCATCTAGGCTGTACTTGTCATCTATCTTCTGCACTAGGGGAACCATTGGCTGTCAGACCATTTTTCTTACAACTCCCCCATACTCAAACATCTGGTCTTGTGGTTCATGCAGTCCACAATGCCCCATAGAAAGCATGCATACCAACATTTCCACAGATTGCCTTGTTTTGTAATAGTAAATTCAGAAGATTTGCCAGCTTACAGTGATATTTTAAATGTAGTCTCTACAAATATAAACACTTTACAAGAACATAATTTTAATACATTTAATTGATAATCATTTCATTGCACATTTGCACAAGTGCAGAATCGCACTCATTCACTCACACTGTAAAGCTTTAGAAAATACAATCTGAGTAATTTATGACTGTTTCGGATCGTGAATGCTCTCACGTTTATTTTTAAGTAAAATACAGATATATAACAGATAACCCCTCTTTATATATTCATTTTCTGTGATAATTCTGTAAAGTAAACATTGAACAGGGCAGCATTACTGGTCCACACACTGTAATTTATATTTTCTTTTCTTTTTCAGGTGGTGTAACTTTCAGTGTAATACATTTACATCTTCATTTGTCTGTAAACGTTTCTTATTTTGAAAATGGATTAGTGGCAGAGATATAATTGGTCCGACTTCATGACCTTTTATGAGAACTCCTTTCTATTGGCACCTGGAGTGGCATAATCACCACTTTAGAATGTTTTTTGTAGTATACTTATTCCCTTGGCCTTTAGGAATCATTTGAACAGGTTTACAATACATTACATCTTTTTCAAAAAAAAAAAAAAAAAAGTTTTAATCCACTGTACACAATGCCAACAACACTGTGCTCTTTCTTAGATGGTGTATGGCGCCGAACATGCCCTTCTAGATCCATCTTGTCCCTGCTTCTGTATCCTCTTCCCACAGAGGATGGCTTTTTATGACTGAGGCTTCTCTCCGTGTAACTTCCTGTGTCTGTACTTCCCACTCCTCTCCTTGGCCATGTTAATGCACGCGTTGTGCTTGTTACTTTGCAAGTGGTTCCAATACTTGATGAGTTCATTGGGTTGGAACTGGTGGGAGGTGATCAGGTGACTGTACTTGCAGCTGGAGTAGGAGACCCGCCAGTGGTTGAACAAGAACTCGTTTGGAGGAGGTGTGGGGTCGATCCGTAGCTTAGCGAGGCAGATCCCTACATACACGTCCTCCAGGTGCAGCCTGCGTATGCTCAGGGAGGCCTGATAGATCAGCTCCCCCATGTCCCCGGAGAACACATACCCCGTCCCCGAACAGAAGATGGGGTAGCGCTCACTGGGGTACAGCTCTGGCGGCATGTACCACTTGCTGTCTTTGTTTCTGTTCGGCGCGTAGCCCCTCATCAGGTAACCAGTGAAGAACCTCTGCCTGGGAGGCTGCTCTGGTTTCAGCAATTTCTGGACGAGATACTCGGTGTTGACAAACATGTCGCTGTCTGTCTTCATGACGTAGCGAGCGTGTGGACAGTGGCTAGCCACCCAGCTCATGCCCATCAGGGTTTTGATGGTCAGGTTGTAGTAGGTGTCCTGATAGTCCTGCTGTATGATGTCGTGATGAACGCGGCTCTCCTCCTCGATGGAGCTCTGGGGGTACCTGTCCGAGCTTTTCCCCAGCCCTAGGAGGAAGAGGCGGACAAAGCCCAGGCCCTGTGCCACGCTTTCGTTTCCCCATGTCTGCCGGATGGCGTTGCGGGCATCAGCCTGCCCTGGCTCCGCAGCGATGAGCAAAACCAGGAAGGGAATGCTGTCCCTGCACTTGAATGGCTCATTCAGGATGTAGTGATATGGCTGAGCATTAAGTCGCCCTCCCACGGCCATCTCCCTTTGTAAGCTGTTGTTAGTACTCATTGAATCCTCAAGCCCCATTACTCCAAAATCAGCTCCCCGGCCTCCCCCACCTTCCCCCTCGGTCTGCTGAGAGCTGAGGTTGAGCTGGGGCTTGGGCGGCATGTAGCCGGCCTCCCTCCAGAGGCTCCGGAGGGAGGTGCTCTGGTTGGCCTCTGCCTTTGGGGTGCGGAAGCCCCTTATGGTGTATGCCAGAGGGTTCTCACGGAGGCCGCTACGTCCTGACAGCCAGTCTTGGTGGCTGAAGAAGAGGAAGATGGTAAAAAGGAGGGCTAGCGAGAGGAGACCCGCCACGTGTGTCCGGAAGAGTGAACGCTTCACGGTCCAGGTCATCTTGATGGGGCAACAGTGACGCCGTCTGCACTGCATGGTGCAGATAGGGATATCAGGGGGCTGCGGCTCGGGCTAGGGCGGCAGCAGCAGTCACATCCAATCACGTCAAACATGTGTTTGCCAAATGCCAGAGGGATATATCTGAGCTGGCTCACTGGAGGGAGGAAGTCCCCTGAACAAGCGAGGGGGCCAGGAGTTAGCTTAAAGCCCCTGTTTGAGCTTGGAGGGGTTCTCTAGGAGGAGGGAGATGTGTCTCTTGCCATGGAGGCTGCTCCCAGCCTCTTCAGTGGCTCTGCAGACAAACACAGGATCATGCTCTGGGGCTGGGCTCCTTCCACTGCCTCCTCACTGGCTCATCTCTCCCGTCTGGAGGGAAAAGAACAGAGGAAAAGGCTTGGCAAATGATAAGAACAAGCTTCCTGTCCTTTGGCATTGAGCCACATTATATGTCAATATGTCAATTGTTTAAGCTGTGGAGACTTTATTTCTATCCACTTGTTGATGGGTAAATCATGTGTAGATTATTCATTGTTTTTTAAGGCATTTGATGTGGTTAATGTATACTTTATGAGTAAAAATTGCATACATGATTTTATCTATTTAATATTTAGTCTACATAAGAGACTTACAGTCAACAAATAGCTATTATGACTATAACTGGAAAACTATTACTAGTATTATAAGTATATTCCTGACCACTGATTGACTCATTAGGAAAAGAATCATAGGTAAACTAAGATATGTTTTTCAGGTATGTAAAGTTAGGGCTATATGCAAAGGAATTATCATGTGGATCTCCAACGCTGATGCCATGTGCTATTTCACTGTAGTAACAGGAGAATAGGAAAGCACAGAGCTTTCATTGTGTTTTGAGTCCTCCTCTGAAGAGCCTTGAGAAAAGGTCATTGCGCTTATTTAGTTCCTTCAATTCCTCAAAATTGCAATTATTTCCTCAACATTTGGTTATGACAAATACTACATTATTATCCTTTAAGCTACCAATAAATCACATTGATTGATTTAATTGAATCACAGTATAAAGGGAACACAAAAAAGTAGTGTAGATGGAAATATATTTTTGGAGTGTTATCAACAAGCAGCGGATCGGTTGGTAACAGTTATCTAGCCAGAAAGTGGAGTAATCAACAATGTACTGACCTATGGCGGAATTATTTTCATTGAACAACTACAAGATTTCACCCACATGATGTCAGGTATTTCCTTCCTTTTGTCATCTCACTGGAAATATATTCAAAGAAATAAACACAACTGATGTTGCTCAATACTCCAAAAGAGTGTTTCCCAAAGCATGCGCAAAGTGTGAGTTTTCGCTAAAATTACTTACATACGTGCAGTATGTACGTGGTGCCGTAAGTACCGGTTAGTAGATAACAAGTGGAATAGGTAGAGTGTGTCTCTAAAATAGTGCATACGTCTTTATTGTGATGGCTCTGCCCATACATGCCATTATGTTTTGATTTCCTTTTACGACAGGTGTCAGTGGGCGGAGTTATGGGGACAAACCTGTCAGAATTCATAGGTTCCACCTGGAGGGAGGCTTATATAACTCTGCCAATGCCTCCAGATATGCCCTTGTTTTCCCATGGCATCATGCTCTTTGGCTGTGTTGGTTTAGGGAGGACATCCTCTTTTTCAAGTGTGGCCTGTTGGTATGAATAAAATATATCTTCTGCTACTTTTGAGGTGTCGTTCCATAATCATTGTCCAAGCAAGACCTGGCTTGTGACATTATGAAAACTCCTAGGGGCTGGTAGTGTTGTGAAAGGGGGTGGCAAGATGATTGGACGTTCAGGCCTTGCATATCATCAACCCGTTTAATGCCCCGGGCCGAGGTATAAATTGCAGGTTTGCACAACATGGTGCAGGCTAACAGTACTATGAGCCGCTCTGGCAAGCTTGTGCCATCAGCCCCCTGCCGTGCTCCAGCAGACAGCGAAGAGATACATCCGTCAAAATGAATTTTCAGGGTCCAACAAGCAGTGGTGCCAGAGCCCCGGCAAGCCAGCCGCTGGCGATAACAGCCTTCACCCGCCATTCACCTTCCACCTTTGGCTTATCAATGCTATGCCTGCACATTGGAGAGACCACCCTGGCTGCTCCATCTTTTATTCATAGCCCACTCGCACACAAACACATTCAAGCCGGCATAAACGTGTACACATACACAGACATTATCTTACCACTTTACATGCAAACACATGATATGGAAACATATCATCTTGCAATTAGTCACACACTTTGTCGGAACAGACCACCCGGCAGTTCTTTCTTTCATTGTCTCGGGCAGTCAGAAACTAACACATCATGACAAACATCCTCCTAGCCCCCTCCCTCACCCACACACTCTCACGCATTTGCAAGTGCACAATGTAGCAAACATCCTGCGTTTGGTCGCACACACCCAAAAACCACAAAACCCACTTTGATTATAGAATTGAAGGTGTATCTTATGAGTTTCAATGACATTTTTTCTTTATTGTATATAACACAATGTGTTGCTTTGTGTCGGCTACAATATAAAGGACATTGTGTGAGAGCTGTTTGCCAACTCTCCAATTTTCATTTTCGGGTAGTGTTTGCTCATTCGTCACGACAACTGGATAGGAGCATGCTAACCTTTTCAACAGAATGTGCTTACCCGGCACAGGCAATTACAGGAGAATGAGAGGGGCCAAGGCCGGCTTTGCTTTAAAGGTTAACACACTTTACATCAAAGCAAATACAACGCTCAAAGGTTTTTGTTGTCATTTCTATAAGGATGTAATATCCCAAGAAATATGCAGAACACACACATATCTTACATATGCGTACGCATTTATATGTGTATTCACACGGACAGTTCATATCAAAAGTAGCTGTTGTTTGTATGCATGTAGACAGCTTTTTTCTGTCCTAAAGATTATACACAATTTACAGATTTGGGTCAGGTATTCATGTATTCCGTTTATAAGGTGTCAGAGCTAAATCACCCTTTTTTTATTCATTGGTCCCCCCATCAATCTCACTTCATCATGGAGCAATTAGTTACAAGGGGGTTAATTGAAGCACCAGCGGTTCCACAGCGGTCAACAATCGGAAAGACTGCATCACAAGGATAGGATCTTAGTTCCCATCCCTCTCGAGCAATTTAGTCCATAACCTAAAATCATACATCATCAAATTTCTTTGAATGACATTGTGGTGTAGTTATATCAGATAGCAGTACCATTAGAGCAAAAAATGATAATTAAATATGATTTGGGCCATAATCCTGCAACTATCACGTGGCCTTATTATAACGTCACATAAAAGATTTTGTGAGTACACATAGAGCTATTTATTTAGTTGTTCACATGGTTAATTTAGACAAACTATTCATTTTGTATTATAATTTTTTTACTAATTTTAAGTGACAATGCAACTTGTTTGTGTTAATCATACATTTGCATATTTTGTCATGTCAGGTTAGCAAAACATATTTTGGTTTATTAAATCTACAGTACAACAAAACTTTTTTTTTTTTTATCTGTCAATACTGGCTTTTAATTAACTAAGCACTGAAGAGTACACCGGCTTATGAAAGAGTTCTAACATGATATTCTCCCCTAGCATTTAGCCTGTCACAAATAACTGATCCGCAGTGTAATGCTTTACTTCCTGAAATCCCTTTGAAATTATTTAGTCATGAAAGCTTGTTGTCCCTAGTGAAAGACATTCTTTGATTTGTTTGTATGTATGTGATAAATATGCTCTCATTATAATTGCAACGATGCACAGGAAAGATGTACAGGAACTAGAAGAGAGACTCAAGGGAATCCAGTATATGCATTACTTATTAGTTTTTGTAAGTGTGTGTTGTATTTGTCTAACTAGAAAACTTCCATTAAGTGATAGTTCATCACTCACTATTGAACACTATTGAATTATCAACTGAATTTGGTAAAGGGCTTTATTCAGACCAGTCCGATAAACACCTCCACCTCCCTTGTTTTCCTGTTTGATAGTGGATTGTGTCTGTGTTCGTATGCCTCCCCTTAAGTGTTGGAGAACGGATGTCTGCCATTGGATGGTTGGGATGTTTCTACACTTCGGTACCCAGGGGTTGGTCAGATGTAGGCCAGACCTGCAGAGTCCCGAAAAACATGACTAAATCAGCATTACCATTAAATATAGACTGAGCTACGATATCCAGCGATGCAACATCACTGTAATGCTTGCGTTGTCGAATTGCGCAGGTGAATCAGTGGTTTTAGTTAAAGTGATAAACGCAAACGAAAGCCGTAAACTTCACCAAAGAACTAAGACACATCATGTAAGCTCCAAACTATACTCTGGGCTGTGCCTAGAAACCCAAGCCAATGAACCCAGTTTTCCATACTTAATAATCAAGTGATGCTGATCTTTGGAGAGGGAGCGTGGGTGTGACAATCACAATATACTGATATATATATATATATATATATATATATATATATATATAATTTTACTTTGAAACACTTTTTTTCAATGTTTTATATTATTTATATATTACTTATATATGTATATATTATATTTTGTATTTTGTGCTCCTATATTCCAGTAGTAACCCCTTTGTGTTTGCATATTTGAATCTACAATAAATTCAGATTTTATAAAAAAAAAAAACAATCACAATGTCGTCTAGGGTCAGACTGGTGCATTTTAAATATCCACCTCAGCATCTACACGCTTCTCAGCATCTGGCCTTAAAGGCCAACTCTCCCAGACTGACTGACGTGATTAATCCGATAAGAGCTCTGTTAATGAATTGGATCAATTGCATTTCTTTGGCTTGTCACTGTGAATCTCAGAGCCTGGCAGGTGAACTGTTTGAGAGGTCCCAGAATACTGGAGACAAGACTAAAAGCAGCGCATACAGTCCTGCGCATTTTGTGATGGATAGATGGTAAGATGGATGGATGGATAGATAGATGGAATGATGGATGATGGAGGGTGGGAATAGACAGGACAGGAAGGAATGGAGAATAAATGAATGATGGGGAAGGGAGCTTTAATGAGTGCCGGAGCTGATGAGACGTACAGTAGAGCATACCTCCTCCTGTGGCTGGCAGACAGAGTGTGTGAACGTTGATGCCGTCTGTCGACAAACTCGGCACGCCATCACCGCCTCCTCCAAAATTTGGGCTAATGTCCTCTTTCACCCTCCCTTTGTCTAATCACGCATTACACATCTCAGTCGCTTAACGTCTCGGGATATTGTATATGGCATACCAGCTGTCCATTTGTCACTGTCCTGTGCGAAGATGTCACCATCTCTTCAGTGTGCAGAAACACTTGTCTACACCTCCTCCTTCTACGACTCTCCCTGGGATTCTAGTCTGAGTTGAGCTTTGCAGCCCCTGTTTCCCCCCAGTCTACTTCATGTAGCTCCCTTGTAGGACTCCCCTGTCTCTTCTGTCTGTCCTCCTCTGCCCTTTTCCTCTTTACAAGACGTTTTTTTTTTTTTGTTTGTTTTTTTTACTGCAAAACAAAACAGAAAGTGTCAGTGTGTCCGGCTCACCAGACTTGCTCTTCTCAGCCAGGGCTAGTGAAGAGGACTGGCAGTGCAGCTAGTCCTTTATGTTGCTAGGCAGGGTGATGGGAGAAAGGGAGAAAGGAGCAGAAAAATCTCCTCTCTCAGCCATTTCCCTTAAAACAGATTCCTTAGTCTTAGGATAAGAACTGCTCCACCCTCTCTTGCTTTTTCTCGCTTCTGTCTCTTCACAGCATATTTCCGCGCTGCTCCTCAAGCTTAGCCCTGTCGCGCCTCTGTTGTTCTTCTGGGCGATAGAAGCAGCTGCTGAATAGTGGAGGCTGGCTGACAGGCACGGCTACACTGACGGAGCTCTCTCACGTCACTGCATACTTAGCAGAGGATCCCACGTGACCCATTTAGATTCACTCCCCCTCCTCTCCTCATCACTTCCTCCCATCCCCCAGCCCCCTCTATGTGGGAGGAAAAGAGGGGATTTAACTCTTGTGTGGGCTTAGCGGCCAGTGGTTTTCAGTTTGCAGCTGTTATTTCCCTTGGTGTAGCATTTGTAGTCCGCTGTGCATAATAACTGTCCTATTATTTTATTTCATGGAATTGTTTTATTTATTTGAAAAGCTATTTGTATTGTGCCTGTTTATAATATGTTTTGCTGTGTAATAGTGTAGTACGCTTTCATTCATAAACCATTATTTAGCTTTTTTTATGTATTAGTCCAGTGCAGTGCAGTATTTTAGGAGGTTTTTCTCTAGGAGTTGACCCCCCACACATTCAACCCTCCTACCTCTCCCCATTACATTACTATGACTTCCGACCTTACTCTCATGTAGCTCCTGTGTTTCAATTCAGCCAAAAGTCTTCACCACAGGCATAAAACAGAACCTCATGAATATGGCAGGGTTTTCATAAAATAGTAAGCTGCTCACCTCTCAATCACCCTACCACTCCTCACAGATACCCAGTGCTTGTTGACGACTGATGAAAATTCAGTGTATGGTTACGGTGTAACAAGAGAAGTGATTCAGAGGGAATAATGCTGCATGTAAAGTGACTGAACACCCCAGGGACATTAGGGCACTAAAAGTAGCCTCCTGCAGAGCCACTGGCATAGGCAGCCGAGTAAATATTGTACGGGTATCACCACTGCATAGGAGTGTGCGAGACTGAATAATTAATAGGAGCCCTCCCTTAGACAGAAATACTTTGGCGGCCATTAGCCCTGCTACCTGGCCAGAGAGAACATATTTGTCAGAAGAAAGTAACGTTTGGGCGGTGATTGATTTCCCGCTGCTACCAGGTTAGAGGCGATGCCTCCGCACATTAATATCAGGTGGCATCTATTAGATGGGTGACTTCCTAAACGCGTCTGGCCTGGCTGGCTGTGGGAACACTAGCGTATCAAAATTTAAATTGTCATCATTAATTGTTGGTGCTCTGGGAGTATACTCTAACCCCCTCTCTGTCAGAAGCACATACACACACACACACGTGCAAATGCTTTATCATCGGTAAAAAAGCTTGGATGTTTAGAATTTGAAATTGTTGAACTACAACTAAGAACATTTAGGTTATTTGATGCTACTTTAATAATTCATACCCACCGTGAATGGTTAATTGATCATGTTACAAATTAGATTGTGTGAAAAATAATATGGCAGGATGAATTGTTTATTTTATGATTTTGCTCCTTTTGAATAAAAATATGTGTTTTAAAATGTAACTGTGCCTTTGGGTGAAGTAGCATTGTTCCTACTTGTCAATGAAAGACATGATGCTGTTGTGTTTTGGCAAAAGGTAGTGTGCTGACACAGTTTTAGTCTAAGATGTGCCGTCACAACACAAAAATAACCAGCGACCACATCTCAGTTGATTACAAATGTCTGCCTCGTTCTTGTTTGGCCTAATGCAATCTTTCCTCTGCAAATCTAAATATTTATATACCAATGCCCCCACAATAACCTAATAATCCTAAAGCACCTTTGTATTTGAATAATTTCTAGTTGCAATGTTTTTTTCATATTGGCAATTTCCTCTATTAGCATGTCCTGAAAAAAAGGTCTTTATTTGAGTCTTTATTTTAAATTACTCCAATGTACCTTTCTCTAAAATGTCTTCTCGTTATTCTAGTATTCATTCAGCTCCTTTCTCATAGATACATACAGCCCGGGGATGAGAAGCAGTTAACTCCATGTTACAGCTTTTGGGAATTTCAGTCTCAGATAAAATGCGAGTTGTTATTGCTTCTCCTAAAGAGTGCAGATGCAATATCCTGTAGCAGAGCCTCAAGTGCATTGGGGTATGTCTCTGCATATATTTTGCTCTGCTCAGATCTATGCCTCTATTCAATCAGTAAAGCTATTATCTTTGCTTGGTTGAAACAAACGAGTTTGCCCCACAACTGTGATATTTTCTGTTCATTATTCGCGTTGCAACTTTGGACATCAGCTATGAAGGACGTTACACAGCTACTCTGGACCTACTTTGTAAGTGTAAAAAGTGTCTTTCATGTCATTGTTGACACTGTAACTTTGAAAATAGTAACCGTTATCTCAGAAAATACCATAATCGAGGATATTACTAAACAACCGAGTGAACAATTACCAAATAATTACATTTTACTTGCATAACATTAAATTCATACCAATGATTTCCACATATCACCAAATTTGCTAACCTGAAGCAGGAAAGCTATTCATATTGACCAGTTAATAAATTCTATCTGCCACTTTAACGTTTGACGTGACAGATATCAATCAATGGAATGATTTGGTTTGTTTGGCTACTTCCACGATATGAATGCAATTCCATTGACTTGGTTGTGTCAGCAGATGGTCCGAGGGATGGCTGGTCTGTGAGTGTACATTAGCAAATGGCTGGGATGTTGATTCAGTTTCTACACAGAAAGAAAAATGAAATGGAGCAAAAATTTTGATGAACATTTGCTACATACTTTTCCATACGCCATTTCCCAATTTAAGTTTGGTGACATACAGAATGTCTTCCTTTGCATCTGTTGGACAACGCAAAACATTGGGTCATTATGTGTCTATCTTCTGTACACCACAATCTTTTTTTCCTCCTACTTAGCAAAATGTTTGTTTTTTTAACATCAGGCGCTGAGATGAAAGGAGATGGTCTAATTTATTATGCAAATTAAATCATAATCAGGACTAAAGGTAGGACTGCAGCGCATATTTTCAGCAATAAAATACCAAGACTGCAATAAGATTTGTGTTGGCCTACAAACAGACCTTTGAAACACCAAAGATGGCTTATGAAAGTTATTTATATTGGTATTCAAAACAAAAAGGTTGTTGTTTTCAGAGGCATTTCTTTCTGTGCTTCATGAAATTTTTTTAAGTTACCTTTTTCAGACAATCAGACATCATCACTCATAATATTTAAAGAGAAGGTCTGTCAGAGAAACCTTACAGAATGTGTTGAAAGAAACGCTGTATACACTTGTGATGGCAAGGTTTTTGTTGTTTTTCCCGACATTTACCAAACTCTTGCCATCTCTCTTTTCCATCGCTCACTGAGACGATGAAGGGAATCCATTGGATTGGAAATTGACTTGGAAACTGCAGAGAGGAGAAAACAGCACTGTGTGTGTGTGTGTGTGTGTGTGTGT